>JAECUM010002550.1:0-88172 GCA_016617855.1 Megalonaias nervosa
TGAATAAAGAGCAGTACAAAAGTTTTATTTATATATGTATTCTGCATATAAAGTCCGACAAGAAGATAATTGCAGCACATTCCAAAAATGCATATTTATTAATGATAATTGACATTTTCCAAGTAAGTAAAAAATGTAACTGGTTATATCAGTCTCTCTTTCTACATAATATGTTGAATCATTATTACAATGAATGATGTATTTTTAAAAGTTTTTTTAGTTTTAGTTTTTTTTTAGTTTGTAGTATAGAAGAGTTTTCATTAAACATGTCATAGCCATGTGGTGCTAAGATAGACTTCTATTCTAGGCACTGTTTCAAATGGGGGAAGATACACATTTTATATGGTTTTCTTTATATACTGCTAGAAACCAATTTTATGTGAAAATATTTAAACTTTACCTCATTGCAGAGAAGAACAGCATGGAGAAAAAAAGAAAATACGCTTTTAAAACTAGTTGACATTTATTGATAAACTCAGAAATTATCAGAGAGTTTTGTTTACTACACAAACAATGCAATTATAACAAAATATCAAGAGGAGACCAAAAGGATATTTGAACAACACATATTACATTGTTATGCAGTATTTATAAACCTTAATAGACAAATATTACAATTACTTCATAAAATGAATTACATGGTCGTTTTTGCAATTCAGATTGTTTCAGAACTATCTTCACATTGAGGTTACTCATGTCCAGACCCTCCTCCATTAATCAGATCAATTTGCATAGTTTGGCATATCCATTCATAATCTAGATTTGGTTTTTATGTGCATTTTGAAGGAGTGCCTTCTTTCCATTTCTGACTGTTTTGTTAATTTTCAGTCAGAGTCGGTCTCATGCTGAGGTTTTAAAGAAAAATAAGTCAAAATATTAATCTGTGCCATTTTATTTATATATAATATATAAATTAGATGCAACTCGATGTCACACCTCAGTAATATAGAACAATGTACATGGTGCAACAGCAACATTGGAAATGATTAAATTTGAATTAATTCACTTATATACCAGAAGTATGACCAGTGATATAGAGTCAACTGAATTCGATAATTTCAGCAAGTTTGTTACTGATATTATTGCATCATCAGAAGAGACATGTGGTACTTACTGAAGTAAATTCTGTTTGATTTTCTGTCCCAATGTCCTTAATTTCTAGTCATCACAGCTGATTTGCCATTTTACTTTATTAAAGAGGTGCTAAATTCCAGTTATCTCAATCATTGTCCCGCAAACAATCTGTTCATCTTCTCAAAACAAAGGATTTACATTAATATCTAGGTTGATTATCAGACAATCTCACACTGCCCTTAAAGCTTCTCATGAGAACAATGCTAACTGATTCGCAGGTTGGGTAAGTGCAAAGGTTTGGTCATTCAAACAGCAAGAAGGTCAAAAGTTATTATATCATACTGATCATAGTGTTTGACACTTGGGGCAAAATTTCAAGGAGTCAGACTAATACACTGGGCAAAATGCACACACATCAGGTTTGGGTCAAACATAAAATCCATGCACCGAACCTGGAAGTACTCGTCAAAGGGACACCCTGTGACTTCAGAGTGAGAATGTCCCTTGGGTAGTGCTTGATGATAGATTCATGATGAAAGTGATGAACAAACTAACTTTTTTCACTAAAATTACTTCATTGATGACAAGAACAGCTGCTAACAGAGAGCAGCCTTCATTAAGGTGTCAATGAATTCTGCATATTTAAAAATTGTCATACTCTCAAATAAACTGCTCCGGTGGCCTAGTGGTTAGAGCGTCTGCCTCAGATGCGGGAGGTTGCGAGTTCGAACCTTGGCCGAGTCATACCAAAGACTAAAAAATGGTATTAACAGCTGCCTCGCTTGGCGCTCAGCATTAAGAGGTTAGTGTTAGGACTGGTCGGCCTGATGTCAGGATAATGTGACTGGGTGGGACATCATGCCACATGTCTGCGGCATGATGCCCCAGTGCTAGACATCACTATAAACTGTCACACTGCAGGAAACATAGCAATATGACTGAAAAATTGTTAAAGATACGTTAAAAATATAAATCACACACACACTCTCAAATAATCAGTGTCCTTTTCTGAGTCAGTGGCTAAAGAGCTACATAGGAACATTTTCTAGCATAGATCTTTTGTCACAGCACTGTACCCTATCCTACACAACAGCCTAATGATTCTCCACCTTCTCAAATTATCTATCTACCAGGACAAGTTTTTGAGTAAAGTTTCCAAATGCATTTTTCAGGCCAAGAGATCCTCTGCATCAAAAGTTTATGATGCCAAGTGGAGAATCTTTTGCACTGGTGCAGTAGGAAATGTTTTAATCCTACCTGTCCCTCTTTGAGTGCAGTGTCTGATTTTCGTCTCTTCCTTTTTGAAGGGAGACAGTGCTTGGTTTCTACTGTAAAGGGCTATAGGGCAGTCCTTTCCAACACATCCATATTTTCAAAGGGTCTGGCCGTAAGTTCAGATTATCATAATGTCTGTTTGATTAGGTATTTTGAGCTACAGGGACCAGTGTTTTTCTCTCTAATGCCTAGCTTGAATCTCTTGTGAGCCTTGTGGTTTCTTACACCCCCAACCCCAGTCCAAATCTTTGGGTGATGCTTCTTTTGAGAACCTTACCCTCAAGGATGTTTCTTTGCTCTCCTTAGCAGGGGACCCCGAGTGGCCAAGTGGTCTAAAGTACTGACCGTTACGGATCATTGCCATCTCACCTCAGTCTGTGTGGGTTCGAGTCTCAGGTTCAGCCAATGTGGCTATGTGAGAAAGCTTGCCAGTAGCTTCTCGTGGGTCAGTGGTTTTTTCTGGGGTTTTCCTTGGTTCTTCCTCCACCATAGATACTGGCCGATATGTATAGCCTATCTTGTGCTGAAAAATGGCGTTAAACCCTACAACAACAACATTTCTCCTTAGCATCCACAAGACGAAAGAGTAACCTTCATGCCTATGCATAGAACAAGGCTGTCTGCAGTTCACTGCTAATTATGGGTTGGCAGTTATGAGTTGATTTCATTGACAACTAAGTATTTTAGCAGAAAAACTCAGCATCTGTCAGTAGCTCCACTCCTGACTGAAATCCCCAGTTTCAGTTGTAAGTATGCTCAGGAGGATTAAGATTGACTTTTATGTCCAATTAGGACTTTGTGTTTCAATTTGACAGCCTCCAAAGGGGGATGAAAGGGCAAGGAGCATCCTTTCCTTCATTTAAAGGGACCAGCTGCTATTTGGCTTTAATTATTTTGAGGTGGATTGTGACAAGAGGTTATCAATCTGTTACTGAGAGGGATCTTTTATTTATGAAGATTATAGCCCATGAGCCATTGCTACCTGTGGTGTAGTCAGCAGTGGATAGTCTTACAGTAGTGGACACTTCTACCATAAAGATGAGTATTTTTTTCCTGTCCAGTTTTGGGAGTCATTAGTCTCCCATTGAACTGACTAATTCAGCTACACAGTAGCAACAGGTAACATGTTACTGATATTAAAATGTAGTTGGTTTTTTGGGGGGGGAGGGGTGTTTAACTAATTTTAATGATGTAATGCTTAAATGTTGCTATTGCCAGATCCCCTCTTCCCACCCTGCACTGGTGTCATGCTAGTGGTCTCCATGCTTGAAAAAGGATAAGGATTACTGGGCATGTGCTGGGTCATTGTGGAAGTCACCCTATGAGAGGATGAATTGTCATCATACAAATGAGGATAATATATGTCTCAGAAAGGGGGTAAGCTATCTGGCAACAGGTAAGTATTACATCATTAACATAAGTTTACCCACCCCCCTTTAAAAAAAACAGAAAAACCCTACATTTTTGTATGAAGCTGGAAGTTCTTTTATGTTCCACTAGTGTTTGGGTGTAACCCTTCATTTTTTATTACTAGTGAGGTTACTCAGGAGGTATATGTAGATTAAATATTTTTGTTTGAATTGAGCAATTAAAGTAGTTGATACAGAGTATTACAAAGTTTCCCTTGATGTAGCATTGTTAGTTAATGTTATATGGAAACAATTTGTCTGAGACTTTTTTTCAAGAAGAAAATTTTTCACCATAACAAATCTACCTAACATTAGTCCAAACATACTTACATAAAAGTGACAAAAAAACAAAAAAAACAAAACAAAACAAACTTGAAATAGTATTCTGCATAGTTTTAGCAGTTACTCTGCAATGTATACACTAAGAGAAATCAATAATTCAACCAGTACTCTAAACATAATGGGCCAGATAATATAATTAGGGGTTTGGGATTATTGAGTGTTGACGAATATCTCTATATTAGACAAGTTTGGGGGAGTATGGTGTTGGTTCTAATGAACAAAATTTTCAGTAATTGAGGCTCTAGTGTAACCAGATTTTCCAATTTAAGTATAAAAGAGAATCCAGTTTTGTATCTATACAAATAACTACTCGGTTAGTGTTAGGAAGATGGTACTAAGAAAATATAAATGCATGACCATTGCAATTTTGTCACCATCCTTTTCAGTAGAAAACCAAATATGTTTACATAACGTGAATCAGTTTGAAGAGCAGACAAGAATGAGATTTTTAGAATTGTGAATTGTGGATTTTATATGATGTTGTTCAACTTTTATTTGATGTATTGGAAGCTGTAGAAAATATTAATCTAGCCCGATTTTATGTGCATTTTGTACAGAATTTCATGCAGGTTTCCCACCATTGTTTTATTAACTACATTGATTTTGTTGCTCGTACAGAGAATAGGTATCCAGCCTCGTGTTATGTGCATTTTTGTACAGAATTAAATGCAAGTCTCTCTGATTTGTTTCATTATCTACTGCCCTGGGCCCCAGGTGGCCAAGTGGTCTGAGGTGCTCACCATTAGAGATCACTGACATCTCACTTCTGTTTGCATGGGTTCAGATCTCAGCTTGGCCAGTGTCAGTATGTGAGAAAGCTTACCAGTAGCTTTCCATGTGTCTTTGGTTCTTTCTGGGGTTTTCTGCATTCTTCCTCCACCAAATATACTGGCCACAATGTATAGCCTATTCTGTGCTGCAAAATGGTGTTAAACTTACAAAACCAAGACCCACCGCCCAATTTAAATTAGGTTTGTTCTAAGTATGGTCATGACAAGATCTGTAACAAGATTTTTGTTTGAATACTAGCAACTGTTTATTGTCTAACATTTTTTTTTTTTTAAATCCTTTTTCTAAAAAAAAATCTTAGAAGTTTATCATGCAGATTTTGATCCTGTTTATTGAAAAGGGCCCCTGTCAAAAGTTCAGAGACTTTTAGAGTCTTTTACTTGTACCAGTAACAATATTGCATTCATAGGAAATATTCTAAGGTTTACCCCCTTTCAGTCTTAACTGCCATGCAGTGTGATATATTAAATGAATAAAAAAAACTGGAAAGAAAAGAAGTGATTTAGAAGAGAAAGGGATATATTTAATCTTGACTGTATGCTGATGAAATCTGCCACTCTACTTACTTATACCAGCTTTTTGTGTCAAACTTGATCATGTAAAACACTTTTCTCAGATTCCTTGGCACAAAAGTCAGGTATAACTTCCATCTCATCTCACTTGAACACCCAGAGTACCACAGTGCAAGATCATTTGCCATATTGTTAGATGAGGATGCCAACCTACAGCATTGAAGGAGAGGAAAAGTAGTACATTTTTTCAAATCTGTACTGTTCTTACCATATATACTTAGTCACTTCTAAGTTGAGTCAAACTGCAAACAACAGTATTCAGATCTGCCATAGCATAATGCTCCAGTAGATCAGGGTCTGTGTAGTTTGTTCTGCTAATTACTCTATCAAACTGCACAGATGCAGATCTGCCTGTGCATAATGCAGTTTGCAGTTGGATTTTATTTATAATGTATATATGGTATGTTGTAACAACTTTCATTTGACAAACTTATATCCTGCATGTGATCAGTCATGTCATGTCAGGTTTGTTCTTACAATAATATCAATTGCAATAATCTGATTGGTTTTACATTGGTGTGTCAATTGTAATAATCTAATTGGTTTTACATTGGTATGTCAATTGTAATAATCTAATTGGTTTTACACTGGTATGTTAATTGTAATAATCTGATTGGTTTTACATTGGTAGTTCAGTTGTAATGATCTAATTGGTTTTACACTGGTATGTCAATTGTAATAATCTAATTGGTTTTACACTGGTATGTTAATTGTAATAATCTAATTGGTTTTACACTGGTATGTTAATTGTAATAATCTAATTGGTTTTACACTGGTATGTTAATTGTAATAATCTGATTGGTTTTACACTGGTATGTCAATTGTAATAATCTAATTGGTTTTACACTGGTATATTAATTGTAATAAACTGATTGGTTTTACACTGGTATTTCAGTTGTAATAATCTAATTGGTTTTATATTGGTATGTTAATTGTAATAATCTAATTGGTTTTACACTGGTATGTTACTTGTAATAATCTAATTGGTTTTACATTGGTATCGTGCATAATAATGATAACCTTTTTATACAGCTACTTATGAACTTTCTGTTCAGAAATTCATCTTACAGCATTTTCTTTTTGTCACTGTCAACATTTTCACTGAAAAGAAAAGAATGTAACCCACATGACCTTTTCTGCTTCTATTAGAAACTAGAATGTGTTTATGTAACACGGATGCCCCACTAAATTGCCTGCATTGCAGACCATAAAAATGGAGTGACAGATGGACAAAGTCAGTGCTGTATTATCATCATTATTGACATGAGGGCATTAAGAATGATCCCATTATTATCCAGTCATTTTGATAGAAAGCATTTGGTCTGAATTTTCTCACAGTTTGAAATCCAGCTACAGTTAGATCACATTATTCAGACATCTGTTCATGTAACTGTCATGGTCCCTCACTATAAACCCCTCAGTATAACACTAGGGGCCCCGAGTGGCCAAGTGGTCTAAAGCGCTGTCCGTTACGGATCACTGCCATCTCACCTCTCTCTGCGTGGGTTCGAGTCTAGGATTCGGCGAATGTGGATATGTGAGAAAGCTTGCCAGTAGCTTCTCGTGGGTTGGTGGTTCTTTCCAGGGATTTCCCGGTTTCTTCCTCCACCATTAATACTGGCCGCCATGTATAGCCTATCGTGTGCTGAAAAATGGCATTAAGCCCCACAACAACAACAACAAGTATAACACTACCCTTCTTATAACACAAGTCTTGTCATAGACCCCCATTAAATTGTTTCTTGTTTTATAATTGCTACTTAACACATTTCTCTTTAGTTCTTTTGCTCATGAGAACCATTTATAAGTGATTGTACATTACTCAGTTACTGCCAGGTGGCTGAGTGGTTTAAAGCACTTGCCCTTACAGATTATTGGTCATTGTGGGGTATTGGAGAGTGTGATTTGTGTGATTTGGATTTTTAACGTAGCTTTAACAATTTTTCAGTCATATCGCTACGATGTCTGCAGTGTGGCACTTTATAGTGATGTCTAGCAGTGGGGCATCATGCCGCTGACATGTAGCATGATGTCCCACCCAGTCACATTATCCTGACACCAGGCTGACCAGTCCTGACACTAACCTCTTAATGCTGAATGTTAGTACAATTTTTGTAAGTCTTTGGTATGACTCGGCTGGGGATTGAACCCACAACCTCCAGCATCTGAGGCGGACGCTCTAACCACTAGGCCACCTGAGTGGTCGGGTATTGGAGAAAGCTTGCCAGTAGCTTCCCATGGGTTTGTGGTACTTCCCAGGGATTTTTGGGTTCTTCATCCACCAAATATACTGGCTGCCACATATAGCCTGTATACCTACTCCTGTTTCAGAAACCTGCTTTAAATATTACTTGCACACTCGAGCTACAAATTTGTCCTGGCAGCCCCAACCTTTTCAGAGTTTTCATCATCATCATCAGAAGAAGAAGAAGAAGAAGAAATAGTCACAGTCAACCCATGTATCTGTGAATTAGTTTTATCCCCTTTTCATACCATATAGACTCACTTAAAGCTGCATGGTCTCAGTTCTCCTGTCACATAATATGCCAGCAGATCTGGGTGTTTGCAGTTTGTTAGGAATAACAAGTATAACAAACATTGACCCTGATCTGCTGGAGCATTTTGTGGTGGTAGATCAGGGTCTATGTTTGCAGTTGGACTCAGCTTATAAGCGAGTATATATGGTGTGCCCATCATAAGGCAGAAGTATTATATTGTGATGCCTGTCTGCCAAGTTCTTCACTACATAACAGTTACCAAACTTTCTGTATAGCTTCCTCTTGGTATAAGGAAGAAACCAATAATTTCAGGGTCAAAAAGTGACTGTGAATAAAACAAGAAAAATGGTTTCAGCACAATATTAGTTCTGTATCACAGACCTTGACTAAACTTTGTGGATAGCTTGCAAATCAGGTAAGGTAAAATTCTTTTCTTATTGGGATTAAAAGGTCAAAGGTCAAGATTACTTTAAAAGAAGAAAATGTTTCCTGTATTGTAACATAGGTTCTACATTGCAGACTTGCACTTGGGGTATGGAAGAAGCGTATTGATTTTGGGATTATAAAGTCAAAGTTCAAGGTTACTGTTACTGAAAGAAGACAAATCTTAATGAAAATGATACAGATCATGAACATATCTGCACTTTTGTGAAGGAGCTTTGAAAACAGATCTAAATGATTTTGAAAGATTCTCGGATGGTTTTGCTTTGAAAGAACCATTCAGTTTTGTAACTGAATAAAATATGGTTCTTTTTGTATTTTGTGAGGTAAAATTTAAAGTAGTCATCTGAATTTCAATTTGATAAACTTCCTCTCCTGGAATATTTGCAATATCACCGTGAGTTCAGTTGAGAGTCAGTGCTGGCTAGAAATAAACTGATCAATAATACATGTACCTCAAAAAACCAAGTTTGTTACTTACCAACACCCCTGACTTCTGTTTTTTTTATAGTCTTCAGGTGAGCAAAATAAATTTTGTTAACCTGGTACAGATTACTCATAGCTTTTAATCATCAGTTACCAACAGATTGAAAAAGTGGTTGAGAGATTGCATTTATAATTTTGCTAGTCCAACAGTCTCACTGTCTTTTCTTTAAAAATATTTTAAGAATGTTTTACTCTACTTGCATCAAAGAATTTTAAAAAGCATTATCACCTTAGCATGTAGTTACTGTTTGCCAGAGCATATGGAGTTAATATACTGAAAAGTGATACATGATTCAAAGATCAAAAGTACCAGAGTAAAGTTAATTGGATGGCATCATCGTTTGTGAGTTTGTTTTCATGGCTTACTTCCCTGTCACCCTGTAGTTGGCTTGCTCTAGCACTTTTGCTATAGGGGTCCCTGGGTGGTTGAGTGGTCAAAGGCACATTCTGTTACAGATCAGTCACACATCCCACCTCAGTCCACACAAGTTCAAGTCACAGCTTGACCTGCATGGGTACGTGAGAAAGCATCCTTGTAGATTCCGGTGGGTCAGTGGTTCTTCCATCAGCAAATACATGTATACTGGCCACCATATATAACCTATCATATCTTGCAAAATTGTGTTAAACCCCACAAAGCCAAAACTTGAGAAAAAGTCCTGTGCTGTGCTAGTGGCCCCCCCCCCCTTTTTATTTTCTACCCAAGAGGTAATTTGACTAGTGTCCTAAATAGACCATGAGGCACCTTTAGTTCCTCATTATGGCACATTTAGTTCCTCATTATGGCTGGCTGGTTGAAACTAATGATCCCATGGAGTCACCAAATGTGACAGAGGAGACTGAATCACCTTTTCCTCAGGACCCAACCTCAAACCCCATACCCAGCTTTGGTACCATCCAAGCTTATTGACCTTACATGCTCACTCAATACCACTACCCAAGCTCACAAGTCAAGACTTAAGCAATTTACATGCAATAATGCAACTGAACTAGTTTCATTTTCATTTAACTTGTGTTTTTCAGGCCCAGCTATTGAACATAAAGCAAGAGATGGTGGAGTGTGAAGCCTCAAAGGCAGTTTTGGAAAAGGAGTTGCACAATATGTTACTCCAGCTTCACTCCTCACAGCTTCAGCTTCAGGCCCAAAAAGGGGTTGAAGTTGACTCAGGGGCAATCAAAAGAAAGCTGGTGGGTACCATAAGTACAGGTGTGGCATAGCAGCATTGATTATATTTTACCCAGTATTTTCAAACAAGATGTCCTGATTCTTTGTTGCTGTTGAATTAAGACCTAATTAGACACAAATGCCTACCCTGTACATTTAGCAGGATGGTGATGTACTGTATTCCAAACACAAACATTCAGTTGTTTGCTCCTTCAGTAATTTGTGCCCCACCTGCAAAGCAAAGAGGAGATATAGGTGTCACTTTTATACATTATTTTTGTACTCTTGCCTTTTGGCAGATTGTGTAATGCTGTGACTGATGACTTTCTGCATGACAACTTCAGTTCATCATCATCCACAGTTACCATATTTTTGGATGCCTGCCACATGGATCCAGAGAAAAACCTATTAATTTTGGACATTAAAAGGTCATAGGTCAAGGCCACTGTGTCTGAAAGAAGAAATATGGTTAATACACAGTAACACTAGTTATGCATCACATATCTGGACCAGACTTTGTGAATAGCTTGCACAATGGGTAAGAACTTATAAATTAGTAAAATGACTGAGTTTTGAGCATTTTTTTATATCCTTGATACATTTTGTTTTTAAGTCAGTGGGGTGTACAAACAAACAGGAGGGTTTGCAGATATTATGGTTACTGTGTTTATTTATTGGCTGGGAAGAAACAAGCTTTCTTGTTACTTATACTCAACACTGTAAGCTAAATTCAGCAAATCATGAAAAATACAGTATTGACAGTTTTTGCTTTCCAGTATTTTCACTAGTAACAAATTTCATTCCAATATTTTCACTAGTAACAAAGGGTAATGTTCTCCTTTACATCCATATACAGTCTTGATGAGTACTTAGTTTTTGAGTTTTAAGATTTTATTCATGCTCCTGATACAATATGGAAACTTTCCAATTAAGCCAAATGTACACCATATGCTCTTTCAACCTAGTTACCCCCAAAACTAAAAAAATAAACCACATGACCTTTCAGAGCAAACTGAGGCAATATACCATGGTGTGGGTTGGTGTTTTAGGGCATGGCAATCCAAGTAGGTTATTTGGTGCCAAGGCTATTGGATTAAAGTTTCTTGCCCAAGGACACACAACAGTAGCTGACCTAGGCTGGT
Organism: Megalonaias nervosa; assembly: GCA_016617855.1. Taxonomy (NCBI): domain Eukaryota; kingdom Metazoa; phylum Mollusca; class Bivalvia; order Unionida; family Unionidae; genus Megalonaias; species Megalonaias nervosa. The sequence continues at coordinate 11,194 of JAECUM010002550.1, forward strand.
CTGATGGTGGGATTCAAACCTGCTCGCTTTTAGTTGCTAGTACAGTATGCTAACTTTTGAGCAGCCGTAGCCCTCTGGGTGGAAGCAGAATGATTGGTTCACTGGGAGTCTCGGTTTTAGGTTCCATGTTTACTCTTAGGTCTTCCAATAAAAATGGCTGCTTTGCTGGACAATCTTTATGTTCCTTCAGATCAGTGGTATAAATTGTTACCCTTAAAAGCTTGTGCTTTTTAGTTAGGGTATTTTTCGGGCACTCTGATAGGGCATCTATGTTCCATGTATGCCATTTTCTTATTTGTAGAATTCATATAGTGCTAAAGCTAAGTGCACTTGTTTCAAGAGTCAATTCTGTTCAGTTACCTCAGTATTGGCCACTTCCTTAACTTCTTCAAAATCTGGTAAATCATTTTGGTGATACAAATTTGTTGTGGCCTGCTGTTTGTCTTGTTAGATAACTATTTTAGTAACTGTTGAAGGTTTCTCTAAGGTTTTCCATATTACTGTAGGAAAATGAAATGGAAGAGCGAAAGGCTGAATCAATGAATGTAGCCTGCCTTGAAGCAGAGGTGAAACAGCTGAGGACAGAAAACACAGATCTCCGGCAATACGTTTTAGCCTTACAGAGTGAAGTTTATGGTGCAAGACTGGCTGCCAAATACCTTGACAAAGAGCTGGCAGGGAGGTAAGATATGGCACACTTTATTAATGTAAAGCAGATTATTTAATGATTAATTCTAATATGTTACCTGTTGCTATTGCACAGCTTACCCTTTCTGGGATAGAAACTACCCTTATCTCTATCATAAGAAGGTGTGACTTCAAGAAATTAGTGGAAGACAAACTGGTAGAACACAGACTGAGTCTGTTCCTGCATCATATCACAGACCAATGCACAGTAGTCTCATCTTTTTTCTGGATTGTGCCATTTGCAGTTAGTGAATTAAACACTGTAAAATTTGCCTTCACTACATATTCATGTACGTGTATGTTTGAATCAGTCATCAAACTACATCATATATTTTCTCTAGTGTCACACCCTTAGTCCATTATTTAAATTGCTTGTTAAATTAGTTCTCTTGAGAGATACAGTCATTTATTGTTTATGAATTTGAGCATTGCTATTTAGCCTTTCTTGAAAATTACAGTTATTTGTTGTTTACGAATTTCAGCATTGCCTTTTTGTATGTTTCTGCCTCCACCTCCCTCATGCCTACCCCACCCTCTCCATTCCTGAGGTGTTATAGAAACATTTTATTTTTTAGTGAATTATTTTGTTCATTATTCTGGACCTTTGGGTAGGGTATTGTCTCCCAATCTTTGCCAAAATTGATTGTGACCTCCATTTCATTATTTTTATTCAGACCAATTTTGGCATTGAGGTTTCTTTCATGAATAATTTATGCTGGGTTTTAGACCTGTAGAAGGGGATTGCACACCATCATCATAATTACTTTATATGGTCAGGTGGTCACACACCTTTCAATTTCTTTATGGTCAGTAACAATATAGCACTTGTTGGGTTTCAGCTCTATCTGTTATCTCAGTTAAATAGTCCTAATGTTAATTGTGCTTACTTCTGGTAACACACCATTCTGAATATAAGACCTAGAGTGAGTTGGCTCATACTTCCTCTCTAATTATTATAATACCTAGTGTTTTCTTGAATTCACTACATTTCATTAGTTTTAAACCTTAATAACTGGGCAGGTAAGATACTGCTGCTATTGCTTTGCACTGATATCTAGAAATTCAAAGTAGTTCAAGTGCATTAGAATCATCCTAGTGATAATTGCACATCATTTGAGAATTCTTTTACAGTAAGTTGCCAATGCAGAGTGGGGGTAAATGCAAGCATAGGAAATTCCACTGGGACACCCCACCCCACCTGCTTTGCATGCTCAGATTACAAACAGACAGACAGATGTCCTTCTTGTTTCCTTTTGCCAGATGAAGTATTGGACCCTGCAGAGAGCATCACACCTTTAAAGGAAGGAGAAAAGGGCTTTCCTCCTCTTCATCTAGATTCGCAAGCTTTTCAATCTTCTGAGTCCCTTAGGTCTCGGAGAAGGTTGTTTAGCTCTGCAGTGCAGAAGGGCACTCCAAGATACCAGGATCAGATATGATCAGGCTTAATGGAGACACATAAGGCCCACAGACCCCTGATGGTTGTACCAAGTCAGTTAGTTAGGGCCAGGTCAACGGCAACACCTAAGGGAAGAATTAAGAGTGCATAGAGCAAGTTATGTCCCCATCCCACAAGAGAGGAGCAACACCCTCTCCAAATCCACAAGGCATCCATGCCCCTCTTTCTAGGAACAGCACTGTCTACATGCACACATTGGTGATGGCAAAAGTAAATTGCATCCCCTGTGAGGGTGGTGCACCAGCTCTGATGCAGAAGGCCGTCTTTGGTGACAGAATGGAGCCATCCTGGAAATTTAAGAATGTTCTATAAGATTTGAGGAGGGGTTCTCCTAACAGATTAGAGTCACCTGACTAGTCTGTGTCTGGGCACCAGTAACTGGTCAGTGTTCATTTTATGCTGGTAACTGGTCAGTGTTCACCAGGTAGCAGGTGCTGGCATCAGTTTGTGAGTACTCTTTCACCAGGCTACTCATATATTATCCAACTGTGGACAGAAAGTTTGTGTACATGTGCCATATTTGGGAAGAGGATTGGTTTGGCATACTCCCCTTCCTTATAGTCCGACTTAAATCTTTTGGGATGTTGGAACATCCATGGCCCTCCCCATTTATGCTTCCATAGACTCCAGTTACTTGGCGTCATAGTTAGGTTGATGTTGCAGGTCTTTGGTTGACATCATCTCACGAAGTGGAGCCAAATAAGAAGGAGGGAGGTTGGAATTTTTTCTCCAACTGCTCCAGGAAGGTGGAACTTCATTTTCATTCCTCTGTTGAGTCTGCTCCAGGGAGAATCACCTCACTCTGCAGAAGTTACCAGACATGGTTCCCATTATCTTCAGGTCTCACCAGCATCAGGGAGACACAGGATTGCAAAGTGAGTGAGCAGGACAGACATTGTGTCAGTTCTAATGGACTCACACAAATATGATGCAGAATACACTGAGATTGTGTCTCCTTCCCCCTCTTTGACTCCCTGCCCTCTCCCAACCATCAGTTAGGGTAATGGAGGAAGAGAAGATCCAGTCCTTTGTTAAAGTGGTGATCAAAGTTTACAATCTTTTACCCAGGATTTGTTTCCCATGCCATCAGTCTCAGAGGACAGAAAAATTCTCTCCAGTTTAGAGAAGTTCTCTGGGGCTATATCACACCAAGATCTCCTTTTGTCCCCCATTTGGCTCTGGTCAGGGAGCTTTCTCAGTGGTGCTGTAAGGGCCAGGACTTTGCTAGGCAGCATAGTGGGTGGTCAGTTCGCCACCCAATGCTAAAACCTCTGGTCTCTTCATCTAGCTAGAGGATGTTTTCCCATGGCTGACCCCTTAAGCTGCCACCCTGCACAATGAGGTGTTGCAAGTTGGCACTTCCACAGGGACCTGGGTCTGCTTAAGAGTTAATACACTGGAGGCATTGGAACTTGAGGATAGTTTGCTTGTAACTGATACCTCTTTTCTTGACAGCATCATTCAATCTGCTGAAGGAGGAATATGTCCTCTTGCTGGAGGAAGTTGCCAAAACAAATAGGCATGCCTTATCATTGTTCACTGCTTTGTCAGTGGAGCTACTCCTCCTTTGTATGGATGTTGCTCTGGACACCTGAGACCTTATTGAAGCACAGTAAGAACCTTCTGCAGGCTACTCCTCTGGAGGCAGAGACCCTCTTCAGAGGGCTCATTCCCTTGATAGCACCTCGAGATCAGAATATCAGAGCATCTGTTCCTTGTATCCACTCACTGCACATCAAAGCAAGCCAGGAATTGCAGCCATCCTGTTTTTCCTTCTTGCAAAGTGCACAGGAATCCCCCTTTAGCTCAGATTTCTCTGAGACTGGATTTTTACCATCTCTTGAGTTGGTTGACAAATTGGAACTAGTTTCTGACTGGAATCCCAATGTATGCCACTGAACTCCACTCCTATCTATTCACAGACATGTTGTATTCAGGATGGGGCATGCTCTTGGAGACAGAAGTGCTAGTTCTTAAGGGCTTTTTGACCTGGAAAGAATGTGTGTTTACATAGTCTCTGTGTGATGAACTACTACAACAACACTTTGGTTGTACCATGCCTCAGGCATGTAGGCACAAATGCCCCTTCTCATTGCATGGAGGCTTGGAACTGCCAATGCTATTCTGGGCAGAAAGAATATTTTAGTGGACAATCTGTCCAGGAGAGTCAAGCGACAGCTGTCATGCTCTTTGATGCCCAGATGGAATTTCTTGTGTATCTTGTGGTCTTTAAGAAAAAAATCCCTGTGAACTTGGATTAAAACATTCGTTTGAGAACCTTCCCTTTAGACTGTTTGCTTGCCGTCCTTGACATCTGCAAGACAAAGAAGTGAGCTTGATGCCCTCTGAACAGAATAGGGTTGTATATGGTTCAGTGGCAATTACGAGCTGGTTTCTCTCCATTTCCAACTGGTTTCCAAGCAGAACACCAGCTTCATTCAGTCACTCCATTCCCTGTAGAGACCACGAGTCTCAGTTGTATCTGTGCTGGGAATGATCAAGATTGGCTCTTACACCCATTTAGGGCTTTGTAATTCTTTTTGACCACTTGAGAAGGATGAAGAAAGGGTATGAATTTTTTTTCTTTCCCAACAGGGCTCAACAGATATTTTGGCATTCACTATTTCTAGGTGGATTGTCATAACAATCAAGGGAGCATATCGGTCCCTTACCAAGAGGGACCTTTCTTTCATAAAGATTAAAAGCCGATGAGGACTGAGCCATTGCTACCTCCTGGGACTGTCTAACTCACCAGTCTCTGGAGGATGTGATGATGATGTGTTTTGGCTGTCTCATGCTACATTCTCCTCCTTTTACCTTCATTCCTTGGTGTACCAGACTCCCTAGGGCCCATAGTCATGGCACAAAAAGCGCCAGAGCAGATAAAATTGTACATTTGTGGACATTACTACCATAATGCTGAGTATTTCCTTGTTTTTAAACTTCTTTTTTGAGGCCATTTGCCTCCCACCAAACTGGCAATTTGAGCTACACAGTAAAATGACTGGTAATATATTACTGATATTAAAATGTATTTTTTAGGAGGGTGAGGGTAAAGCTAATGTTAACAATGTAATACTTACCTGTCGCTATTGCCTGATTCCCTCCTCCCATTCCACTCTTATGTCCTGCAAGTAGTCTGCATCCTTTGACAATAGATGGACTGGGTCTGTGTTCTGCTAGTCTGACCTCAGAAATTTTGGAAAGTCACTGTACGGGAGGATGGTTTCTTATTAAATGAACATGAGTAATGTCCATCCTGGGAAAGATAATCTGTACAATAGTGACAGGTAAGTATTACATCATTAAATTAGTTTAAACACCCCCTCCCCCCCAAAAAAACCCACTACTTTTTAAAAGCAATTAATGAAATTGAAACTTCTGTAGAGAAATGATTAGTCAAAATGTGGCATATTTGTTACAAATTTGTTAAAACTAATAAATTGTCTAAAGAGTGTATTTTATTTGTTGTCATAAACTTCAATGTGAAAAATACTGTTGTAGTTTGAGTTGTTTGTTCATCATAATTGCTATTTACGATACAGATATAGTTACATAATTGGGAAATCCGACCAAAAAGCTGTAAGAGTTAAAAGCTGAAATTTAAGGTTGCCACCACATGTTAATTAAATTCTTTATACATATGAGTACAGGATAGGATAATCTCACTTGAGGATTAGAATTTTGTGTTCTAATTAATAATTTTGATCCCAAGGGTGGGAATTTCCTCTCCATCAGCAAGGCATAATGGACCTGAAGGATTAGTTTTCTCATATTCTTGAAGGAAAAATGTGGTTGGAAGTGAAAATAGCATGTTTTGATTACAGTATTGGCTTTATGAACAAAAGTTTTATGCTTATCTCTACCAGGAGTGAATTTATTCAGTACCAGAAAAGTCCAATGTCTAAAAGTTGACATATCTGCTAGTCAAATGTACCTCATCATGAACATCCTTGGAAATATTCTTTTGTGCACTCATTCTAGACAACATCTGTCAGTGTCACTACTCTTAGTATTGTTGTCGGATGTTTTAATGGTGAATGTTATAGTAAACAGGTTAGTGTCAATTACCTGAGTCTGAATTGTCAAGAATTTGATGTACCAAACAATTTCTCTCAGCATCACATTAATACTGAAAAAAAAATTGATGTTTATTTACATCATGTATTCCAGGAAGACATTTTCATCATTTTAAGATTTGATGAATCAGCTTTTTTTCTTTTGGTAGAGAACCATTTTGGTACATGAATCCATGTGACAGAACTTTGAGGTTAAATTTGGTCAGATCAAGAGATTTGCAAAATTTGATATTCTTTGTGACTTCAGATCAGGAGGATTTTCATTGACCTAATTTTTAGCATGCAAATTGGCAAAAAAATGACCACTATTAAATAAATTTGCTTTTTTGCTATTAAAATATGCACATAATGTTTAACGTCAGTCCTTTCACAGTAACTTGCTGCCTTTCATACAGTCTTTATCTGTAGCACAAGCATGTTTAGCCTTTCTTAGTAGATCATTACCTGTATTATATTTGCAGCAATCTTCATAATTCTTGATCTTAACACTTGGGATAGGGTGTGTCATTACTGGAGCCAGTTTCCTCTTGTTTTATTAGGATGTTTTGCATTTATAAAATGTAAAACATATGAAATATACACTTTTTTAATATCTATTTTACATTATCTGAAATAAAGACACTTTGATATGGATTTTTGAATGATTTGGTTGATATTGATTTTAGTACTGGACAGCTTAAAACAAGAACAGATTATTGGTTAAGCAATATTTGACCAAAAAAGTACTTTATGTCAAAGCAGATGTACATTGTTGTAAACAGAATGTCAGCACCCATGAGTGATGTTGACAATCTACATCTAACACTTGGTTGTGTGAAAGATCCCTCAGATTAAAGCTAATAGATGATCCCTCAGATTAAAGCTAATAGATGATCCTTCAGATTAAAACTAATAGATGATCCTTCAGATTAAAGATAATAGATGATCCTTTAGATTAAAGCTAATAGATGATCCTTCAGATTAAAGCTAATGGATGATCCCTCAGATTAAAGCTAATAGATGATCCCTCAGATTAAAGCTAATAGATGATCCTTCAGATTAAAACTGATAGATGATCCCTCAGATTAAAGCTAATAGATGATCCTTCAGATTAAAGCTAATAGATGATCCTTCAGATTAAAGCTAATAAATGATCCTTCAGATTAAAGCTGAGATAATTCATTGCCAGAGTTTTTCTGCAGTCATTGAAATAGACATCCTCATGATTATGCAAATAAATATAACATAAACAAAATTACAAACACAATCAGCAAATTGATGGATACATTTTCAATAACAACAACAGCAATAATAATAATAAAAACAACAATAATAATAATAGCAGTAATAACCACCACAACCAGTGGACTAAAATAAGCCGTTAGTAATCATTAAAACAAACATATTCATACTGTTAAGGACAAAGTAATGTGTATTCCTCATGTTTATTACACCTACCATATATACTCGTTTATAAGTCGAGTCAAACTGCAAGTAGCTGTTTATGTATGTTTAATTTGTATTGTTTGTTAGGGGTTTTTTTCCTCCTTGATTATATGTTATGTATAATTGTACTAAATATTTGACCTCGTCCATCAAGTTCATTTATTTTTTTAAACAGCATAATACATAGTTAATATTTCTCTATGAGTGTGGATTAAATAGTCAGATCATTATCGGTAGATGTAACCATTTCTATTTGGGACTGGGTCTAGGACATTGGAATTCCCGTCATAAAAAGTACCTGGTCTGCCTGATGTTTACGTTGTTTTTTATTGTAATTTTAGTAAACGATATTATTTGGTTGACAACTTTGAATTTTCTAGAAATGAGCTCATCCAGAAATGATCCTCATACTGGTTCTACTTTTGTGTCTTAGCTTTTTATATAATCTTGTTTACTTGAGAAATTGCTCATTCTTTCTTTAATATCTTTAGCAGAATCATTCTTATTGTTGTGTCGAGTATTTGATTTGGATTTATTCAAATTATTATTCACTGGAATTGCAAAGTGCTCAGTAATATTCTTGGAAAGAGACATTAATTGGAATTATTGTGAATTCAGACAAGTATATCTTGGATTATATTATTGGGATTCATCAAAACATTGTTGGCAAATCTCCACATTACAGGCCACTACCGGCAGATAAACACATTCAGAATTAAAGTTTTTCTTGGAACACCACTGGAGTTTAATTAGAACTTTATTGATTGAGACTGGTGATAATACTTTTGGACTATTTGGGATTTAATTCACAATACAGTAAATTCTTTTAAATTTGTACTTTATATTTTAGGGAAATAAATTATTTAAATTTTACAAAACTTGCTGGTTTCACACTGTTCTGTTACTTAGATTAAGACTACTGGGTCATAATACAACAAAGATCCTGATCTGTAATAGCATAATATGCCTGCAGATCATGGTTTATATTGTTTGTTCTACTGATTACTCCTAACAGACTGCATAGACTCATCTGTCAGCACAATATATGATGGCAGATTTGGTTTTGTGCAGTTGGCAGTTGCACTCTTCTTACAGGCAAGTATATACAGTAAATAATTGCTCTTTTTTCAGCATCTTAATCTGAAATCATGTATACTTGGTGCTTTCAGACTGCATGTAAAGGCATTCCAAATTATGAAGTAAAATAGTGGGGTAATATAAGGATAATTGCTTTTATTGCTTGGAAAAATATCATTATATACAGAGATCATTTTTGGTTGGCAAGTTGATTTTGTTGCTGGTCATGTAAAATTTACTTTTTAATTTTTCTATAAACACGTGGGAGAAAAGGACATTTTTCTAGCCCTGCTGTTGGAGTTTGAATTACCATCTGTATTTGTTTATACGTCAGGTCAAACTATCAAATAATGCTCAGATCAGAGTCTGTTCTAGTGATTACTCCTAGCAAACTGCAGAGATCCAGATCTGCTGGCACATTATATTTATGCAATAGCAGATCTGGGTCTATGCAATTTGCAGTTGTATCTGACTTGTAACAAGTAAATACATCATGTACTTTTAGTTCCATTCCTGCATTAAGAAAACCCACTACAAAACGTAATGGACAATACATAATTACCAATGAATTTCCACCTGACAGTTTATTTCAGGATATGAAATGATGGACAGACAGAGAGACAAACAAAGAGATAGTATTATCATATCCCACTCTTGATGTTAACATATAGGAGTTAAAAAACCTTCAGCTAAACAAATGAGGTTATCAGTGTACCAGTATTTTATTTTTATTTGTCAGCAAGAAAATGCCGTCTTATATAAGAATTTTAATTGCACTTCTTGAAGTTTTTTTTTTAGTGAAAGAACAAGACAGTTTTGTCAGGTGAAGTCAGAATTAATGAGAACAAATGGATGCTTGTACTGAAATGGACAAGTTATTACCAGTATTTGGTTTGGCACAGCATCAAATGAAAATAGTGTACTTGATGACTCCCTGGTCTTATTGTTTGACTCATTCTGAACCCTGCCAATAACTGTTTTCTTAAGTACATCTTATGTTCTCCTCATCAAATGCAGTAAATTAAATTAAAATTTCAAAATTTTTTGTTAGTTATAATTGCAGTAACCATTAGGAAGAGAAGTAGATTAAACGAGGTTACTTTTTATAATTAATTGATTATGTTATGATTAATCATAACTTAATTGATGAATTATGTTATAATTATGCAGTTATGTAATTAGTTACATTATAATTAATCAGTTATATAATAATTAATACATTATCAAGGTTCTCAACAGGATTTTGAAAGTTACTCTTTTGTTGAAAAAAGTTGGAATCCATCCCTAACAATACTGAATAGAAGTCCCAATCATGATAAAAAAATTGTCCTTGCAGTATTTCAGGACATGGGTGCATATTGTTCTATCACTGATATAAATATAATGTGATTGCTACAGCTCATTTCATTGTGAAATATTTAGTATTATTAAAAAGAATGAAATTCTAAGGCAACTAGAAAACGATTAAAAGTGATTCTTTATGTTGTATAACCAGATAATAATTCTTAGTTTCATTAATTTATCATTATCAAATTTTGTGTGGGCTAGAAGGAAATGAAGAGATTAAAGTTTCTTTTTTTATACATTAATTTATTTAAGTAGTTTAAATAAATCCATCTTGAATTAAATAAATTTGTCAACACAATAGGGTAAAGAAACAGAAGAAAATATTCCATTCACTTATTTTTTCATTGCATCTTTGTGCAACCCAGCATACTCCATTTACCTTTTTGTTAAACGAACGTTAACTCCACTGCAGGATGAGGACAAAAATGGCAAATTCATGATTCTTTGAGACCTCATACCAGGTGAATGTTCAGCTTTCCAAGTTGGTTGTTTTATAGGTTACTGCCGAATGTTTCCTTGCACAGTTGTGACACCATGCACATAAAGCTAGTAATATCCCGTTGTTTTCTTGTTTTTCAGCCCATGGGAAATGTCGGATAATTTATTCCATTATTCCTCCCTTAGATCCCTCTGTCTCCTAGGCGTTGTTTTCTTTATCAGAATTAGATACATCCGCTACCTTCTGTTGGCAGATCTCATGAGAATCGAGCTCATTTGCAGCCTTGTGCTTGTAAAGTACTTTTGCAAACATACTTAAAATTCCTAAGAAACAAATGTATATCTGCACAGGACACCAAAAATGCTGATTTTATGACAATTTGTGATGAATACCATTGGAGTTCTTATTTCTCTGACAAAAAGAAAGTCACAAAATCATAGTGCTATTTTTCTGAATATGGCATCTCTCTGGTAGAAGGCAACTGCTAGGTTCATAGAGAATGTATCAGATCTTGCTCAGATTCCAAATCTTGCACAAATATGTGTAAATCAATATATATTTTAGTGTTATGCAGCTTTAGCCTATTTTAAATTTTTGCATGTTGGTGACGTAAAAATTTTAGTGATTTAACAATAAGCTAAGATACACATGATTTGGTAGATTTACACTACATCATTATTAGCAATTTGTGTCAGCACAGACAAAATGGAATCACTTTATTCCAAAATGACAGATCATAGAATCCAGCATACTGTAATATAAAACTGCTACCAACAATAAGGGAGGTTAAAATTTAATTTTATGCACTATGAGTGATTGATGATTCAGATTTTCTTATGCATCACAAAAAGAATCATTGATTTGAATGTAAGGTGTATGTAATCCACATGATAGCAAATCAACCATGGTTGCTGAAGCTAGCACCATTCATAGGACTCTTGTTTCTTTGTCAGAATTCAGCAGATCCAGCTGTTGGGGAGGGACATGAAGGGAGCAGAACATGACAAACTGTGGAACCAGTTGGAGGCAGAAATACATCTTCATCGTCACAAAACTGTTATACGAGCTTGCAGAGGAAAAATCAATCGACACAAACCTCTTCCTATACCTCCTGGTCATGTAAGAATATTTGCTAAATTTACCTCTTTGTCATCAGTATACCATAGGCATCGAATTTGATAATTTTCCTGTGTAGAAATGTCTTGCATGGTTCAACATGCATGATCAAATGTTCTGTTAATAATACTGTTTAAAGGTAAATGATGTAGTTCAAAGAAATTTTTATTAGCATTACTAGTAAATCAGCCTGAAGAGTCATGATGAGTAATGTGTGCTACAACTAATTCTGTCAACTTGTGATTTTTACTGGTGGTGCCACATTAGACATTAAATCATACATACATTAAGAAAAGAATTTAAAAAAAGATCCAGCTAAACTATCCTTTTAAGAAGAGATGTGGAAATATATAATATAATTGGAATGGGTAATTCCTGTGTCACTGATATTGACATGCATGATTTTTGACAGGTTTACAGATTTTGTAAATGTTTACAGGCGTTAAACTAAACTAAGACTTAGTGACCTGTAAAATGTTGTTACAAAAACCAATCCAGGTGTCTGGCTTGGCCCTTGAGCCTGTAGTTGCTTTTGTTTCATAGAAATCATTCAGAGCATTTTAAAACATTCAAAATGGAGATTAACTGATTGGATTCATATTTCCAGAGTTCTTGGGTTTTCTCTTGCACAGTTTCTTTGAAATTCTTACATACCAAAAATTCACACTTAGAAGTAACATTCTTGTCATGAATGGACAATGCAAGGGCCCAGGGAAGTAATATGTTTCAACTTATACGATGTCAGAGTGCAAGTATTGAAGAGAAACATCGTTAAACAAAATAAAAATAATTTATTATAAAATCAAAACAACACATTTCTTGGTTTGTTTGCTGAACTACTTCCCAAATGTTTGATGTGTAAGATCATATGCTGTCATCGGAAATATGCATTTAAAACCAGTAGTTTAAGTATGGATGTGTGTATAAGGTTCAAATGGTACATCAACACAATGCTGGCAATATGGTGCCAATTAAAAGGTAAGTTCTAAAAGTGCACAGATAAAGAATTGCAACAAAACAAGAAAGTTTTAGGAAGATTAACCCTTCCAAGTAAATGCTAACATGCATATCAAGATAAATGAGAAACGGTAAAATGTTAAAATTCTGTGAGAGGTATATTCAGTCAAGAATAAAAATAAAAACTATAACAACCTTGAGATATAGAGAAAACCAATCATTTACCATGATACAGATAATATGGAAAGTACCAGATGACATAAATTTGTATGAACTTGTCAGAATCTTTCATGTGAAAAGGCCACTGTGCAAATCATGCTGTCTGGGTACATTTTGCTTAGTGCAAACACTTTAGACAAATATAAGAATAATAGATACACAAGTGATTTATTTTCTTCTATAATCGATGCCTGGAGGAAATTATGCAAAAAGAAAAGAGTTAGTCACAGAAATTGAATGCTTGTATATGTGAACACTGATGAATCAACATAAATGTACTATATGTGTCTGGCAAAGTTTTTATCTTTAACTTTCAGGATTTTCTGTCACTGAGGAAGCGCCATGGTCTTGGAGATGTCAGAAAGGTCAAACTAGTCAAGGAACCAGATGAAGGCTTGGGAATGTCTATTACAGTGAGTAACCCGACTAAAGTTAATCCTGCATACCTTGTAACACAGTTTATGTCCTGAAAGAAAGCCACTAGTTTAGAAGCAGCATTTTTTAAATATCATCTTCTTGATTGTTTTGATACTGTGCATCAGTTTGAGTTTGACAAGGTTGAAATAATAAATTAAAGTAGTTCCGATTATCAGTTTCTGGAAATATTTAGATCTCTGTTAACTTGAAATGAACTGTCATGTTGTGATACTTTTTATCCCCTCACCAGTGAGCCGACTGCAGGCTCAGTGATATAATATAGGCTTGATGTACCCTCCAGCATGTTGTAGGAGGCAAATTGAGGCAGGAACCACATCGGTTTGTTCGTTAGCCTGCCAGAGTTGCAACTCAATGGGTGCAAGTTTGACTCTTACTTTTGGATCATCAGTGCTGGCTTCTGTGGTGTCCGTATGCGGCAATTTACTCTGCTACACTAAATAATCTACTTGTGTTGCTGTGCGGTAAAATACCAAACCAAATCCCTTGCCAATGATGTTGGGAGAGGATATAGAATTTTAGTCATTTGTAGATGGGTTCTGTCATGGACCCTATTTCACCTTCTTTCTTTGAAATTAGTATGTTAATGCATCACAAGGAGGGCAACTCAGCCATGCCTAAAGTAGGTCACTAGGACCCAATTGACACACTCAGAAGCAGTGGATAACAGGTTTGAATGTTGTCAAGACTGCCTTTGTTGGCTACTTTGGCATATCTCTGGGTAAAACACTTAACTCCCAATGCTTCAGCATCAAACCGGTGTGTATATTGTTGATATAACCAAATGTGCTTCAGTTACCAAGATATGTAAACACCTGTCTAAAAAATGTGAACATCTTGTATGTAATTTTTTGAATTACTTTTTCAAAATGTGAACATCTTGTATATAATTCTGTGAATTACCTTTTCAAAATCTGAACATCTTGTATGTAATTTAATGAATTACCTTTTCAAAATCTGAACATATTGTAATTCTGTGAATTACCTTTTCAAATGTGAACATCTTGTATGTAGTTTTTTGAATTACCTTTCCTTTGTTTTAAACAGGAGGCATGAGATATCAAGGGGGCCTCTTTGTCCTTCCCACTTTAGCATAACCCCAACAGATTTAATGCTCAACAGATTTTGATAAAATTTATGCAATTTATTCACTATACTCATGAAACTTCAGATAAAAATAAACTACTAGTTCCAACTTGTACATCATTAACCTTGTTTGCAGTGTCATGAAATTTGTCATCATCATTGCTGCCATTATTATTTGTAGCATCACTGGTCATAGACCAGAAGAGCTTAAGGGATGGCCTGTTGTCCATTGCCCATTGCATATATAGTCTGTTGTCCATCCATTAGCACAGGTTTGTTATTGCTACTCATCCTAAACAACTTGGAGAACTGCTATGAAACTTGACACATTCATTAATCCCATGGTCTAGTTGGTCCTTAATGAAAATTGCGCTGTTCTGACTTTTAATATAACCACCACAGAAGCTGTCTTGAAAATTTTGTAATTGTTAGTCAGGAGAAATGGATGGTCATATCAGCATGGGGTTTTCACTAAAAGGCTTTTCTAGTTGGTGTTAAATGAAATATGGTCACCTTGGCAGCCATCTTATACATACTCCTCCTGAACAGTGTCATAACGATAAGGGCATTTTTTAAAAATGGTGCCACATGGACATCCAATATGGCTGTTATAGTGGCCATCTTAAATATCTTCGTATGCATACTCATGTTCAATAGATGGTCATGCCAAAATAGAGTTTTCACTAAGAGACTTCTTATGGCTGGTCCTAAAGAAAATGATGTCAATCTAATTTTCAGCATTGCCGCCATGGCAGAATCCATGATAATTGTGTTATTGCTTTTCTGCCTGAACAGAAAGTCATTTTGATGTGTTTTCACCAGAAGACTTCCATTGATGTTTGTTGATATTAAATGAAAATGGTGCTGCTCAGACATCCCGCTTGAACACCACAGCAGCTGTCATATCAATATGAGGACAATAAAGATTTTCTTTGATGTATGTTTGGTATTAAATGCAAAAGTACCAATCTCAAATTCAATACAGCCACCATGGCAGCCATGTTGAAATTTCTTGTTTATTACTGCCCCTGATGAAGAGAAAGTCAAATGAACATGATTTTTTGTCAACAGAAGACTTCTTATAATGTCTGTTTGGTTCCAAATGAAAATGGTGCTAATCCAACTTTCAATATGGCCACCACATTGGTCATCTTGAAAATGCTACTTCTTTAGATCAATGGTCATATTGATTGGGTTTTCACCAAAGACTTCTTATGACATCTAATTTGTCCTAAATGAAAATTGTGCCCATCTAAAATCTAATATGGCTGCCAAGGCTGCTATGTTGAAAATCATGTTATCTCAACATATACTAAATGGAATGTCTTATTGACTTGGGGTTTTCACCAGTAGACTTTTTATGGTATCTAGTTGGGTCTAAATGAAAATGATGCTGATCTGACATTCACTAGGGCCACTTTGGCAGCCATCTTGAAAATCTTGTTATCACTACTTGTCGTACATGGAATGTTTATTTACAAGGGGATTTATCCAGACAATTTCTTATTTATCTAGTTGGGTCTAAGTAAAAATGCTGCTGCTCTGACATCCAATATGGCCACCATTGTGGCCATCTTGAAAATCGTGACATTACTCCTCCTGATTGGATGGTCATATTCACATGTGGTTTTCACCAAAACACTTAATTATATTTAGTTGGTCCTAAAATGAAAATGGTGCAAATATTACATCTAACATGGCCACCACATGAGCTAGTGGAAAATTCTTGTTATTGATCCAAAATATTAGAGATGGTTTCAGCACTCCACAGTTAAAAAAGAAGAAATGGCTTCATCTTGAAGTCAGGGATATTCTTTTAGGGCAGTAGTGTCTGTCCCTTTGAGGGACTCTTGTTATCTTCACACTGAACCAACATATTGACCACTACCATCACCATCATCATTATCATCATCACCACAGTGAATATCATCACTACTACCACCATCATCATCATTTTTAATCTTCATCTCCACCACCAATACCATATCATTTAAGGGAGGTAAAGAGCATGGAGTGCCAATTTTGATATCAGAAATCCACGAAGGCCAGCCTGCAGATCGATGTAATGCCTTGTTTGTGGGAGATGCCATCTTTTCAGTAAATGGGATCGATCTTAGAAATGCCAAACACACAGAGGCCGTAAGGATCCTGTCCCAGATGGTAAGAGCCTATTTGTGTGGCACTGCAGTACTTGACTATAAGTTGGTTGCCACAGTCAGAAAATTTGATATGCAAAATGTCTGTTTTCAGTATGGCATGTTTTCATTCAAATTTAGGTAGGATTCCAAGTCTTTATTTGTTTATTTTGTTTGATGTTGAGACTAATTTTCAAAAACAAAAGTTTAGATGGAAATCAAGAATGGCAGGTGTCAAAAGAATGACATAAAAAATATTAAAGGGTTATATACCATAGGCATCCATTTAAAAAGGGTACTGTGTCAAAGACATCCATTTAAAAAGTGTTGTATGCAATAGACATCCATTTTGAAAGGGTTATGTGCCATAGGCATCCTTTTGAAAAGGTTATATGCCATATGCATCCATTTTGAAAAGGTTATGTGCCATAGGCATCCATTTTGAAAAGGTTATATGCCATAGCATCCATTTTGAAAGGGTTATGTACCATAGGCATCCATTTTGAAAAGGTTATGTGCCATAGGCATCCATTTTGAAAGGGTTATGTGCCATGGGCATCCATTTTGAAAGGGTTGTATGCCATAGGCATACATTTTGAAAGGGTTATATGCCATAGGCATCCATTTTGAAAAGGTTATAAGCCATAGGCGTCCATTTTAAAAAGGTTATGCCATAGGCATCCATTTTAAAAAGATGTTATGTCAGATGCATCCATTTAAAAACATTATATGCAGTTCACATCCATTTTGAAAGATTATGCATCAGTTATCACAACCTATGAAAGTTTGGTAATGCTGTTCCATATATATCAGTTGCCTCGAACACATGGCCTTTGGAGTTATTTCCTGCAGCCCACAGCAACACCCACAATTTGTAAAATAATTAATAATGCAAATGAAAATGTTTCAGTGATCCATCCCTCAGGCCAGTGTACTAGACTTCATGTGGCCCTTATGGTGATTTGAGTTGGAGACCCCTGATCTGTATGTTGGTCAGATATTTTATAAAAAATAAACTTGCAAGAGCTAAACACAGTGATATGTTATTTACTTGCATCCAGCAGATTTGATCATTTTGAATCCTTTTAAAACAATATAAATTACATTAGCATTCATTAAGATTATCATATATGACCCTGGAATTAAAATACATGATTTAACCTCAATACTTTAATATGAAAGGCTTAGTGGTGAGTATGCCCACACTACAAAAGAGTAATGGGAGTAGTTGCCGTCTACCTGAGGTCACTGAGGATTCCTGTCCTCCAGCATTTAAATGACTGGTTGATCCACAATGGCCTTGTGTTATCCTTGTCACTCCTTTCATGATCACGTACACACAGCCATCCAGTTAAATTTTGCATTTAGATCAGTTATTGGGTATGTGGTGATCATTTTGTGTTAATGAACACATTTGCAGTTTTTTCAGGTTCTTGTTTATGGCATAATGCCAGCACATTATAAAATATGTATTATATATTTTGGGAGCTTGTTGTACAGTGCAAATGAAATGAATAGCTTCATTGTTAAATTCTAATGGAGCTAATACATGGTTAGCTGGTTTGAGCCCAGTGGTGAAGCTCAAAACGTTTAGATTTATTCTTGATTGGTCTGAAAATCGTCTGAGCTATAGCTACCTTATGGGACTATCTAGTGTGAGTTATTGCTACATTATGGGACTATCTAGTCTGAGCTATAGCTTCCATATGGGACTATCTAGTGTGAGTTATTGCTACATTATGGGACTATCTAGTCTGAGCTATAGCTTCCATATGGGACTATCTAGCCTGAGCTATAGCTACCTTATGGGACTATCTAGTGTGAGTTATTGCTACATTATGGGACTATCTAGTCTGAGCTATAGCTTCCATATGGGACTATCTAGCCTGAGCTATAGCTACCTTATGGGACTATCTAGTGTGAGTTATTGCTACATTATGGGACTATCTAGTCTGAGCTATAGCTTCCATATGGGATTATCTAGCCTGAGCTATAGCTACCTTATGGGACTATCCAGTCTGAGCTATATCTACTGTATGGGACTATCTTACACTTTAGTCATTGGAGGATGTTACAAAAGCCATGTCTTGGCAGTCACTCTATTTTCTCTTCTTCCTACCTTAAGTTTTTGGCGCACCAGAGAGAATGTATATTGGGGAGGGTGTACCAATACTTGTGGCACATAAAGTGGCCCAAGCTGGTTCAACAGTAGTAGACATTATTGCTGTATAGGTGAGTATACAATTCATTATATCAGCCAGAGGCCATCCTCCTCCTGTGATACTAGCAAATTCAGCAATGCAGTAGCAACAGGTAATGTATCACCAGTCCAACTAGACACCCCACAACACCCCAAGACTACTCCAAGACACCCGAAGACTGTCCCAAAACACTCTCACTTACCCATAATACATATATACAATTAAATAAAGTCAAATAAAAAGTAATCAATATAATGATGCATTGTATAATTATTGTTTAACATCAGTAGAGTTTTTACCCTTTTCGGTCATCGCCAAAGGAAAGACCCCAAGACACCCAAAGACTCTTGTAAACACCCCAAGACACCTAAAAAATCATGTTTTACAGTTGAAATTCTTTATCACTGGACCAAACAATTGTTTAATTTAATCTTAAATACCCCAGAATTGAAAATTAAAACTCCAAGAAATGTTTTTAGCTGACCTATTCCACCACAGTGGCAAAGAGTTATTGTTTGTGCATCTGATTCTAAGTACCGAATAAGAGCATTTGTTACATATGGATAAATTAATAACAAATGCACTGCAAAGTAATTGAATGCTCATTTTATTTTCATTTATCCGTATGTATCCAGGTTACACCACGAGGAGGCACCCTTTCCATGGCCCATTTTTATTGATGTTCTTCAGTTTTGTTTGTTTGTTCTTTTTTTTTTTTTCCTCCATTTCTGTTAGATATTGAGTACATTTCTCATTGTTGATTCTCCTTTTTGATATCATTTATGATGAAGTCTCAGAAAACACAGTCATCGTTTTTTATCCTTTCGTTCACGGGACGCCATCATTGTCCCGGTTTGAGTGCAATTCCTTTCGCCTTATTAATGACTGAAGATTTCCCATCTTTTGATTTTGTGAATTTTGAAGATTGCCTTTGTTTTGAGTCCATGAGAAAATTTTGGAAGAGTTCGTTTTTTTCTTCTTCAGACATGCAATGCCAAACTGCATCATGAACATGGTAGATTCGTTCTTCATTAGTCAGTTGATAATTTCCTGTGTTATGTAGAGAAGTTCTATAATCCATAAATTGCAAGTCTGTAACGCCATAAATGTTTATTATATCTCTAGTATGTTCAGGCTTCCAGTCAACTGAAATTTTAAAAATATTATTGATGCACTCTGCGTTGTTATTGGTCCAGTGTTTGTTTTCTTTGTTCTGCTGATTCGGTTCAAACACAAATTTTCGAAGTCATGATTTTAGATTATTGACATAGTATTGTTCGAAGCTGTCAAGCTTTTCTTTTATTAATTGCTCAAGTTTTTCAGAGCAGCTTTCAAGCTCCATGGTAATATTGGCGTCCACGATACCTTCGCTACCAGAGACCTCATGACTGTATCATGCTTGACCTTGTCAATTCCTACCTTGTTTTGTAGATAAAACTTAATATTGTCTTTTAGATGTTTTGTGCACAAATATCATCTTGCAGAAGGAAACACGTGTTCGATAGCCTGGACAGAGCTTTCTCATTGTCCATGCCTAATTCCATATTCTCTGATATTCACATTTCAATAGTCTCCACATCATTATCAAGTTCTGTTGCCACATGTTCTAGGAATGCTTTGTATGTTTAATACGATACGTCTTTGTGCAGAAATAGAGAACCAAGGAAGATAGGATGGTCATTTGTATTTTTCCTCACAACACTCAGATTTTTGTACACCAACAATGTCACATAAAAGTTTCCAAGGCCGAATGTTCGGTCAGTGCCAATCAGTTGGTTCTTCATGTTTGTTAAGAAGTGTTTCAGATCTTTTATTTGTTCTTTAGTGTGGCAGATAGTTGATGGCACTTGTAATTTGTTGTGTATCACAGTTTGTATGTAAGGTGTTCATTTAACATTCCCAACACATTTTAAAATCTCATCAGCTACATTGGTGTTTCTTGCGCAGTTGCTTTTTTCTCTTTTCCTGGCATTATACTTCTGGTTTTGTATCACTCTGAAGTCATGTGCACAATTCTTGGAGTCCTCTTTTTTTCAAGTAATGAAATATTTCCCTCAGTTGCTGCTTGTTCAAATTTTTGTTCATTTTTTTCTATGGCTTTTGGGTTTGTTCTTGTGAATGTATGTCCAGAATGCGCGTTCCCATGCGATTGTGAAGTTACTGGTTGAATTCCTTGGTATTCGAACAGCGCAACATTGCTCAAGGTTTGATCAACTTTATTTACAAAGTATGAGACCCTTTTCTTAAAAGTTGGATCTCTTTTGAGAGTAGCATAGTACCTGCTTAAGACGACAATGCTCTCGTCGGCAGGCTGTGGTTCGAGAGGTTCCCAGTATAGCTGACCTTTGCATCATTTCTTAAGGCAGTACTTCTGATTTTTGTGCTAAACATTTATCAAGTGTCCATTTTGAATCACAAATATTGATTTAACTGTGTTGCTCATTGCAGTAACCCATATTCCACAGTCATCGTAAAATTCACATTTTTTCTTCGATTCCAATCGACTTAACATTCCTCAAGTTATCCAGTAACAGAAAACAATTAGACTTATTACCAGGTGGCATCTGACTGTATACGTATTCTTTTTTAGTGATCAGTTTGTCTGCTTCATGACCAGAATGCTACTGTCCTGATATTAATTGTTTCACGTTCATAGGAATATGGAAATAGACTGGTTTTGCATCATTTTCAACGTTCTCATCAGTGTTGTCACCATTCATTTCAGTTGACATAACAGAGTCATCATCAGTGATTGATTGGTCACTCTGTAGTTTACATTGATCATTGACAACATTTTGCGGATTTACAATGCAATCATTGTCTGTTGCGAAACTATTTATTGTCTCTGATAATGTCTTTGATGATGCTGACTTCTCAGTTCTGGTAATTTTAAAATCCTTCATGTTGTGACATTTCAATCGATGTGCGCAACCTCAGTTCTGACACCAAAACTTCACTCCCCGTCAACGCAATTGATAGAGTTGAAAAGGTAGTTGCCATCACCAGCAGATAGTGAAGGTACACTGAAAGAAAACAAACCATATTTGTTCATATTTCTTGTACGTTTCAATCTATTTCCACAAAATCGGACGGGATGACCTGTTTTCCATAGAACTGAAAGGACTCGAGGAACTGTCCCTCTCTTGTTGCTGCGAAGCGGAGACCGTCAACACCGTAACAAGACACCTGTGCATAATACTTGAGTGTAGTTGTTTGTTGAAGTCCCCATCTCTAACGAGAAGCAGTTGTTGTATACATATGGTACTTTATCGTTTTGATAAAAGATATTAAATTGTTCTACAGATAACTGCTCACAATTGGAATGATTCCATTGTTTGCAAGAGTCGCAAAGTATGCAGTCAGATGTAGAATTTAAATGACATGAACCACAGGGCCAAAATGCTGCTCTTTTTGTAGCAGTAATTATTTGATTTTTCGAAGGCATTTTAGATTTCTAAATCTAGACTGAACTGATAAAGATTTTAGTATACGAACCGACAAGCAGATATGAACTGCAATAAAATTAACGTTTGTATACACACCAGTTAAAGACATGTTTATAATGAATGCATCTGAGCTAAGTATGCACTTTTCCGTGCAAGCAAAACAAGCAAAAGATATACTTTTTATACTGATTAATTAATTTTGTGGCTCATTCATCAAGCGGATTAATGCTAGGATATCGTCCATTTTGTTCAATAACGGAATCCTTTTCAGTTTCCCGTAATACAATTGGATTGAACTCCCCTTCGAGTCATCAATAACACTGTAGCCGTTAAAATTACATTCACAAGTCTTACAATTTGCCAAACAATTCACCTTTGATTTGCTTTACATCTTTGATACCATGATAATTATGCTCTCCTCTGCGTGAGCACAACAAACAAAATAAAAATAATTTTGATACTATTAATGTTGTCAAACAAAGGCAAACTTTTCAGTTGTCTTTTAATTAGTTATTTAATTGGCATATTGATTTCTTTGTCAAAATTAAAAGTTCTGATAGGTTTTGTAAACACAATAAAATATTTTAAAGAATATAAAAGTAGCTCCCTTATGATCTAATTATTAAGTGTACCCCTCTTTATCAGAGAAAAAGATTTTTTGAAAACAAAAACCTTTAAATGAATTACTGAAAAAATCATACTGATAATTTTTTTATTTGATTTTTTTTAATTGTATATATGTATACTGTGATAACCAATAAGGGAAAAACTCTACTGAGGTTTCTCGATAATTATGCAATGCATAATTATACTGATTACTTTTTTATTTGATTATTTTTAAATTGTATATATGTATACTGTGTAGGTGAGAGTGCTTTGGGACAGTCTTGGGGTCTCTTGGTGTAGTCTTTGGGTAGTCTTGGTTCTTTCCTTTGGCGATAACCGACAAGGGAAAAACTCTACTGATGTTACTTGATAATTATACAATGCATAATTATACTGATTACTTTTTTATTTGATTATTTTTAAATTGTATATATATATACTGTGTAGGTGAGAGTGCTTTGGGACAGTCTTGGGGTCTCTGGGTGTAGTCTTTGGGTAGTCTTGGGGTGTCTTGGGGTCTTTCCTTTGGTGATAACCGACAAGGCAATGCATAATTATACTGATTTTATATATGTATAATGTGTAGGTGAGAGTGCTTTGGGACAGTCTTGGGGCTCTTGGCATAGTTTCTGGGTTGTCTTGGAGTGTCTCGGGGTCTTTCCTTTGGCGATAACTGACAAGGGAAAAACTCTACTGATGTTACTTGATAATTATACAATGCATAATTATACTAATTACTTTTTTATTGGATTATTTTTAAATTGTATATATGTATCCTGTGTAGGGGAGAGTGCTTTGGCAGTCTTGGGACGTCTTTGGGTAGTCTTGGGGTATCTTGGGGTGATTAGTCACTCCCATGTATTACTGATATCTGAGTCTAGTTTTCAGGGTGGGTAAAGCTAATTTTAATGATGTAATACTTACCTGTCACTATTATCTCATTTCCTCTTTCCACCTCACTCTGATGTCCAATAAGTAGCCTGTGTCCCTGAAAGGTTGACAGCTACTGCACATGGGCCTGTGTGATGGAGGATGGACTGGGTCTATGTTCTTTCTAGTTTTGGACTTTTTGTACTTTTCATTTAATTGGAGGATGGAATGTTATTATATGGACAAGGGTCATTTCCATCCGAGCAGTAGTAACATGTAAGTATTATATTATTACAATTAGTTTTACCCTCAAAACACTACATTTTAATGCAAGATTTCACTGGAAAGAGGCATAGGTGCTTTTTAAGGCATATGCTGCTATTATGTCCAACATGGTATATTAATTAGTAAATATTAGTATTTAAATATTGAGACCTGCTTTTTGGTATGACTGAACCTGTGCTTGAGCCCAGGAGCTATGAAAATTCTTGATCTTATTTACCATATATTGAATAGAGGCAGTCCTGGGTCTTTCAGAATTCTTGGTTACCATATATTGAATAGAGGCAGTCCTGGGTCTTTCAGAATTCTTGATCTTGGTTACCATATATTGAATAGAGGCAGTCCTGGGTCTTTCAGAATTCTTGATCTTGGTTACCATATATTGAATTGAGGCAGTCCTGGGTCTTTCAGAATTCTTGATCTTGGTTACCATATATTGAATTGAGGCAGTCCTGGGTCTTTCAGAATTCTTGATCTTGGTTACCATATGTTGAACCTAGGTAGCCCAGCAACTGCCAGAATTCTGGATATTGGTTACAATTGGTTGAATCCAGGTAGCCCAGTGGGTCCCAGAATTCTGGATATTGGTTACAATTGGTTGAATCCAGGTAGCCCATGGACAACAATGTGATGTCATGACATTTCTTATAACACAGCTTTAAAAACTATTTCACAAAGAGAATAATTGTTGATTTCAGCAATGTAAAAAGTGACGTCTTAAGCTAGCAGTTTTATACTAAGGTGCCTGAATTGGGCAACTAAATTTAAGCAGGGCTACCATGTTTTTTCACCAGCTTATCATTTAATCTTGGATGCTACTGACTCTAG
The DNA here is from genome assembly GCA_016617855.1 of Megalonaias nervosa. NCBI lineage: Eukaryota > Metazoa > Mollusca > Bivalvia > Unionida > Unionidae > Megalonaias > Megalonaias nervosa. Next base: position 35,885 of record JAECUM010002550.1, read on the forward strand.
ACACTTTGCATGATTTGCTTGATTCTTTGGATTCCATGGCCATGGAATATAAGATAAGGAATCAGTTTGGGAAAGGGCTTTAACATGTGCTGGAATTCCTAATCATTGAAAACACAAGATTGACTGTGGTTAAAAAATAGATGTTTGCTGAATACAGACTTTATGTATTGTTACATTTCTTCCTTTAGTGTATAACAGAGCTTTACAGAAAATGTTTGCAAGTATAATCACTGCAAATTAACTAGATGGAATTCCATCTTCCATCTTTAAAAACATTTACTCATGTTTTGACTTGCAGCAAGGAGAAATAGAGATGGAAGTAATGTTTGTGGCACCAGATGAAGACAGTGATGGGGAAAAACAGGACTATGAAGATGAACAAAACTTCAGGTTGGATTTATTATTTTATTTACACTAGACAGAAGATTTTTTAAAAATGAAATTTTAAAATCAGATAAAAAAAATAGGATTTGAATTTAATTTATTAGACTTACTCTTGACAAATGCCTAGGTCTGTAATGTCTTCAGAAATTAGTACCATGAATGTTTGTATGTACTATGCATCTGACTGCAAATAGTGTAGACCATGATCTGCTGTTGCATAATGCACCAAACAGATAAGGGTTGATGAAAGGTTTGTGATTTCAAACCACCAACATTGACACAGATTTAGAGTCCATTTGTGTGTGTTATACATGAGCATATGAGATATTCTTTTGAATTTGATGCTTTTAATAAGTGCACTGCACACACACACACTTTAGTAAAAGCTCTCACAGAAATCCCATCATTAGCTTATATATTTAATTTCTAGCACTCCATGTGGGAAGGCAATGATGCTAAAACATGACCAGAAACTGTATTTCCCTGCATTCCTAGTAGTCCCTACACCTTAAATCAATATCCAAAACAAATATTGTCTGTTTTGGGCAGAGTGCAGCCAAGTTTACAGAGAGAATGCACCGCTGAGTGCAGAGTGCCCAACACAACCAAAGGGAGCTAACTCTTCTAGTTTGTAGATGTACTAGATGGGAACATTTTTTTGACTGTGTCATGTTTTTCTTATTATGATCAGAATTAACCTCACAAAAGTTTCTCGGATAATGACTTCTGTAAAGTTCATAGTGGATAGGTATTAATTCAAACACATTATGAGTACTCCAAGTATGACTAAAATGGCTATATTTTGACTAAATATTCAAAAATTATGAGTGAGAATTGTCAACTCATCTCCCTTTGGCAACCTTCAGAATCATAATGGGAGAACAACACTTCCTAAGTACAAAGATATACCACACTTGATGCTAAATGTATTTGGCAGATGCAATTTAATTGATAGCGTTATTCCTTTATCATTGTAAGACTGTCATTTCTTACAAAAAAGTTGCCATCTTTACAAGTGTCTAGTCAGGTATACAGACTGTAAGTGTCTAGTCTAATACTTGCTATGTGCATTCATTGTTGACTAATGGTACAGATCTGGAAATAAGCAGACATGGAAATAAATACGAAAATTGAATTAGCAGTGAAACTACTGTAAGTTAAAGTACAATAAAAATGCAGACATGGAAACAAATACAGGAAATTTAATCAGCATTAAACCTATTGTTAGTTGAACATACCATAAAAATGCAGACATGGAAATGAATACAGAAGTCAGCAGTAAAACTGCTATTCGTCAGACTAACATAAAAATGCAGATATAATTAAGACTTTATTAATGCAAATAATCTTCAGATGAAAATGAAGGTCAAGCCCCTTTTCAGTGAATTTGGAATACTATTAAAATAACTTTTTTTTATATAAATCCTCATTAATTTTCTTAATTAAAACTTTCAGTTGTTGTAATGTTAATTCTGCCATCTTCCATTTATTTTGAACTGTACCCCCTGTTGAGAGTTGTGAATGGTTATTGAATTAGACTGAGAGGCAGCATTATGCTTTTCATCTGTATATGCCACTTGTTTGTTAAAATGTTTAGGTACAGAATATATGATGAGGAAGTTTTAAGCGATAGTAGTGATGCAAGTAGGAGAGAGATCTTCAGTGAGCAACACCTCAGTCCAGTCTCTCAAAATGGCAATGCCTTGTCGGACCCATCTTTACAAGCCTCACCATCTCATCACCTAGTCAGGTGAGAAATATCAGAATTTTTAAACATGTAATGACTATTGTCGACCTTCATATTTCTGCCTCCAGGTTTTTAATTGGTTATATTTGGAAAAGGAAATTTCGCATGCACTCATCCCTGGCAAGAGTGAGTTGCAAGAGTTACTCCCCCTTGTCATCATCATGCTACTTGATGCAACACACTTCTCCACTATACCGCTTATGCTTTACCAAAGAATCATATGTACCTGATGCAAGTTTGATACTAAAATGGGTAAAAGATCATGGAGATTATTTTCCATTATATTGTCCATTTGATAAACATATGAGACAAGGATTATAGCTCGGGGGAAATTGAAGTTGCACACACAGCCTTTAATTTGTTAGTGGTATTCACATTTGCATTAAAACATTTTGTAATCTAGGGGCCATAATTTCCTTTCCAGCAAGCTATCGCATGTCTTTAAGAGTTAGATTTGATAATATCAGAATTTTATAATTTTTCTCAGACATAGTTGTGCTTTCCCCAGATTACCAGTATAATCAAGACTGCAGCTTTATCTGTACTTGTCATGGCAAAGTAAAGACACCAACAAATCTTTATATTAATAAGAAGTTACTTCAGACAGGATAAATGACACTAACTTGCACTTTAAAGAAGAATTTAACTGTCTCAAGTTCCACCAACTTTCGTACTAAATGATCCATTTTGTCAAGCCTCCATTATAGAGAGCTAAACATGAGCACCATGAAAAGGAAGATTTCTGATTGGCCAAAAGAATTAGAACATTGCTGGGTCATTAGCGTAACTGGATTTTTTCCAATCAGCCACAGCAGCCATCTTGAAAATCTTGTTATCTCAACTCCTGAACAGATGGTTATATCAACATGAAGCTTTACCGAAAGGCTGTGAATTATGTCTTTTTAGTCCTAAATGAACATGTTGCCAATCTGATGTCCATTATGGTCACCATGGTGCCATCTTGAAAATCTTATCGTACTCCTGAACAAAAGTGATATTGCCATGCGGTTTTCACCAGAAGACTTCATATGCGGTCTTGTTTAGTCCTAAATGTAAATGGTGACTTTTGAACATCCAGTGACCACCACAGTGGCCATCTTCAAAATCTTATTATTGCTAATTCTCCAGAATGGATGGTATCAACATGGCTTTTTTACTCAGTGATTTTTTATGATATCTAGTTGGTCCTGAATAAAAATGATCTTAAGACACTGAATATGGCCACCATAGTGGCTATCTTGAAAATGTAATCACCACTTCATATAAATGATGAGTCATAGCATGGGGCTATTGCCTTCTTATGATGCCCTGTTTGTAGTTAATGGAAATGAAGCTGATCTGACTACCAATATTTCCACAACAATGGCCATCTTGAAAATCTTGTTATTGCTACTTCTGCTAGATGGCTGGCCATATCAGTATTGTGCTTGTACCAAAAGACAATGATGGCAGCCAGTCCTGAAAATCTTATCATTACTTTGCCAAAATAGAAAGTCGTATCAACATAGGGTGTCCAACAGAAGTCTTCTTATGATGCCTATTTGGTCCTAAATACAATATAGTGTCAGTCTGACAGCTAATTCGAAAATATTGTTATTGCTGAGGAATATCAAAAATGTTTTTAAAAGTTTTATTAATTAGTTAAAATTTCAGAGGTGAAAAAAGTTTGTTATAATTGATGAAAATTGCCTGAGCATAATATATTTGGACACAGTTGTCATTTTTAAATTTCCATTTTTAGCTCATCTAGCTGTGATGTTATCATGAATCATGCATTAGTCCATCAACATTTGCTTGTTACCATTCTGGAGTTCATATTTCTGAGACAATTTCAATCAAACTTGGAACATAGGTTTATAGTATGACAGTCTCAGAGAAGTTTGATAATGAGCGAGATTCATGCATATTAATGAGGTCATCTTGCAAATGGCTATCTAACCTTATGACTACTCTGGAGACCATATTTCTGATTCATATTTTATCCAACTTGGAATATTTGCTAGTGCCATTATGATCTCACATGAGTTTCTTTATAAGTGAGACAAGTTTGATAATGAGCGAGATCCGTGCATATTAATGAGGTCATCTTGCAAATGGCTATCTAACCTTATGACTACTCCAGAGATCATATTTCTGATTCAAATTTTATCCAACTCGGAGTATTTGCTAGTTTCTTAATAAGTGAAACAAGTTTGATAATGAGTGAGATTTGTGCATATTAATGAGGTCATCTTGCAGATGGCTATCTAACCTTATGACTGCTCTGGAGACCATATTTCTAATTCAAATTTTGTCTGACTTGGAATATTTGCTTGTATCATTATGATCTCACATGAGTTTCTTAATAAGTGAGATGAGTTCAGTAATGAGTAAGATCCATGTATACTAATGAGTTGATCTTGCACCAGACTGAATGAGCTTGTTACCCGTCTGGAAGTTGTATTTCTCATCCAATTTTGATCCAACTTGTAATATAGTCTTATATCATCAAGATCTTTGATAGGTTTGATAATGAGCAAAGTACATGCATATTAATGTGGATGATCTTGCATCTGATTGACTGAGATTGTTGCCACTCTGGAAGCTGTATTTTTGATTGAGTTTTGATAAAACTTGAAATACTTGCTTATATCATTAAGATTTTAAACAAATCCAGTAATGAGTGATATTCATGCATACCAGTGAGGTGATCTTGCATATTACAGCTGACCATGTTACCACTCTGGAGGCCAGATTTCTAATCTGATTTTGATCATAACTCTGTGTGTGTGTATGTGTGTGTGTGTGTGTGTGTGTGTGTGTGTGTGTGTTATTTGGGTTTTTAATGTAGCTTGAACAATTTTTCAGTCATTATGATGTCTGAAGTGTGGCAGTTTATAGTGATGTCTACCACTGGGGCATCATGCCACAGACGTAGCATCATGTCCCACCCAGTCACATTATCCTGACACCAAGCCGACCAGTCCTAACACTAACCTCTTAATGCTGAGCACTAAGTGAGGCAGCTGTTAGTACCATTTTTATAAGTCTTTGGTATGTCTCTGTCAGGGTTTGAACCTTTGACCTCCTGCATCCGAAGCGGATGCTTGAACCACTTAGGCTACCAGAGCAGTTTGATCATAACTGGAACATGTTCTTCTGTCATCAAGATCTTGCACAAGTGAAGAATGAGCAAGATCCATGCATATTAATGAGGTGATCTTGAATCTGATTGGCTGAGCTTGTCACCACTCTGGAGTCCATATTTCAGATCCACTTGGGTTCAGTAATGAGTGAAATCGACACATATTAATGATTGGCTGAGCATGTTACCACTCTAGAAGCTATATTTTTGATTTGAATTTGATGACTTGTAATATTGTCATATTATCACAATCTTAAATGGGTTCGGTAATGAGTGAAATCGACACAAATTAATGATGTAATCTCAAATTTGAGTTTGTTACCACTCTGGTATCCATATATGTGCCCCAGTTTTGACTATTTGAATTAATGAGATCATTGCATATTTATGATTAACTGAGCTAATTGCCACTCTGGTTAATAGTATTTCTGATCTGATTTTGATCAAGATTGGAACATGGGCTTTTATCTTCTAGATCTTGGGCAGTTTTAAAGTATGAAAGATAAGTCCGTACAAATGAGGTGGTCTTGAATCTGGATGGCTGAGCTTGCTAACTCTCATGAAGTCATATTTTGTCTGTGTTGGGTTTATTATCATCAAGATCTTGGATGATTTTGATTTTGATAAAGAGACTTATGAATAGTAATTATGTTTTCATTTTAGGAAAGAATTTTATCAGGATATAGTAATAGTTTACATAGGTTGTGTTCTTAAAATAGTACATTAGTGAAATGGTCAATTGTTAAGTTATGTAAGCCAGGAAATGAAGCCCACTTGGGTGTCTTGTTAAATTAGCAGTTACATATCATTTGTTGTATGATGTCAAAATCTTCTCCAATAATTACCTTAATTACTAGTTAATGTCAGTTCATTTCTTGATTTCATTGTTTTTGCTATTCATGACAGTGGGACAAAAATCTAAAATATACCATATATATTTACTTATAAGTTGAGTCCAACTGCAAACAACAAAGATCTCGCTTAATGTACTGGCAAATCAGGGTCTATGTTGTTTGTTTTACTGATTGCTCCTATTGAACTGCATTGACCAGATCTGTTGATGCATTATGCAATGGCATCTCTGGTTCTGGGCAGTTTGCAGCTGGACTCAACTTATAAGTGAGTGTACATGATAATGAAAATTTGCCATTTACTGCATACACACAAAAATCTTCAAGTAAATGCCGAATTCCAGAAATAACTATTACTTGAGATATGTAAAATTTGTTTTTCTTCTTTTTTAGTCCAGAAATGAAACCTAGCCAAAAGCCAGCACAAGGAAATCCAACCCAGGACAATACATCAAAAACAAAAGGGAATAAGCCTCTGAATGTGGGCTTATTACAAACCAACAATATACAAGAGTCCATAGAAATAGGTGGTGGAGCATTTAACAGTGAATTTCAATAAGCACAGCAGTAATGAAGTTTTATACTCTGTAGGAAAATTTTGCATGGACGATGATTGGGGGGATCAAATTTTATATTTGAGAAATTGTGCTAAGGTACATTTGTTCTTGTTTACTCATTATCAGTTGGCAGCCAGCTACGAAGTCACAGCTTTGCAGTTGGAAGAGTTTATTTATGCAGAATGGTAACAATTGTTGTTACATTTGTAAAATTTGCCAAGTTATATACATGTTAATTTTGGATTGCCATTTTGCAGCATAATGAAAGGTTGAGGTTTGCACATTTTCCCCTGCATTTTTACAGTCAGATTTCTCAGTTTATTATTATTTTAGATACAGCAATGGTTTTCTGTATATCTAAAAATAATATGGCAGATAATTCTCTCATACTGTGGAATCTTGATTTTGCAATGTAAACAAATCCATGACTGAGAAAAGTTTGTGTGTGTGTATGCATATGTGTGTTTATGCTGTATTGGTTTGTATATATCTTCACTCAGCTGTTACAAACAGAGACTAAGATCTGCCAGTATATTATGTGGTAGCAATTATGATTTCAATCCCTCATCTGCTGTGGCAGACCATCTAGGCCACATTTTGAAAATATTGCTTGATCTCAAGGCTTGATTGTACAACTTGAAAGAGCCAATCAGAAGATACTTTTCAACCACATGATCACAGTAGTGGGCAAAAATGAGTTTTCCATTAGGTATTATTGAGCTCTTCACTAGATGCAGTCCATATTGCATAATCAAATTCATGGAAAGCTAACAGGGCCATAACATTTAACACTTCACATTCTTAAGGCCTTGAAAAACGTAATACATGTTTGCATTCTTGAGGCCTTGAAAAATGTAATATGTGTTTTCATTCTTTAGGTCTTGAAAAATGTAATGTTCACATTTTTGAGGCCTTGAAAAATGTAATGTTCACATTTTTTTAGACAGCAGCCATACACATTCTCAAGGCTAGAATATGTGATTTAATGAAAGCCCACAGGAAATTAGCTTTAATGACATGATTTCTCTCAGAGTCACTTATTTGAGAGTTTGATACATAATCTCAAAAAAGACCATGTGATTGAACTGATATATCCCATCAGGCCTAAAAAAGTATGAAATGCTCTTATCTCCAATAATAGATATATATTTCAGTGAGAAAATCGGATTAAAATGACTTTTCTGGTTGGTTTTCTCACGATTGTATATGAAAGCTTTAAGAACACACGTTCAGGGCTCAAAAAAGTGAGATGTTTTCTGGCTATGGCTCTAGTTTGATTACATCTACTGGAAATTTAGATTCTGTGTAATTCCAAACTCCAGCGCACAAAAAAGAGAATTTGGTTATGTGCAGTGCAGAGATCATGTGATTGAAAATTATTTTCTGATTAGCTCTTATAATTTTGAGTGACTAAGCCTTAAAATAGTTGAATATTTTCAGGTCATGGCCTTGCTGGCTTGCCATAGATGTTAGATTTTTGTATGGTGTTTCATGGATATGTCAGACACAGGTGTACCTTTCCTTTTATGTGGTTATAAAGTTACACATCAGAGTTTTGAACTTGTCTAAACAGAGCATAAAATTGGTGTTTCATGTAATCTTCAAATTTTTGTTTTTGTCACTGATACAAGGATTAAAAAAGATGTTTGTATTTGTATATATTTAAAATTATTGAGGGTGAGAGCCAGAATTTATTTAATGATATATACAGTTTGTGGGACCTTATATAGTTTGTGGGACTTTGTTGCTGTTGTTGACATGGTGGTCATGGGAAATGCATTTTGATTTTAATAGGATGAAAACAGCATTGGGATATTGTAGAAATTTTATTGTTCCTAACTATTGCACTTGTTGAGCCATTTTGTAGTCGGTATCAAGACATGGGTATCATTTTTCTGGTGGTGACTATGGCCTTTAAATTGTCGTTGTGAATGTTAAGATTTTGAGTGGAGAATTTTGATAGTCATTTTCAGTTAGTCGACATCATGGCTCATGTTCTAGGTGAGACATGCATTCCACAGAACCCTTGTAAATATAAATATGATTCATGCTGTGATAAATGTAGAATAAAACATCAGTGTGTTAGTTGTATTATTTCAACATTACATTTATTTGTTACAGAACATACTGAATAATGAGAGGTATAAGAAAATTGATAAAGCTCCAATATTGTATATCAGTACATATTTTAATATCCTTCACATGGGGAAATACTGCAAAATATGTATATATATGCGTGTTAATATTATTGATTACCTTAATATACATATACATATATACCAATACTCTTATAGCTTCTATGACAATTTCTACTTGTATATGTACAGATTTTAGCATTAATTTATTATGCTATTATCCACAGTTGAGGGAATCATATTAATGTAACAAAACTTAAAACTGGTGTAAATGCATGTTGATCTTCTAGTGGGTAACTATAAGTGTATTATTGGAGAAATAATAACATGTTTAATTGAAATTCCAAGTATTGCATTGTACGCATTATGTACTGTGTGTACCTGATAAGACTCCCACCACCACCCTCATTTTACAAATTTAAAGCAGATACATATAGTTACTAAGGATATCTTATCTGATAATAGCATCCCCCCTCAACTTTTTATGGATTTTTTATGGCTGTCCTCCTGGTCTTATCCAGATAAAATTCTGTACTAGCTGCCCAGAGAGCTTGTAATTTAGGATTCTTAATGAGGTTGTACATAATATGGAAGGCATGTGACAGTTTTAATATGTTTCTGTTATTAAAAACTATAATCATTATTCAACTCATATTAAACTTTTTATATAGGGTTGGTTGATACAGAATAACTAAGAAGATCAAAATGGCCACCTGTCAAAAGCAAGAAAATATAAAGTTTAATTGTGAATTTGTTTTTTAAAGATTAGGTTTGGTCAAATTTTTGGAAATAATGTTCACTGTAAAATAACATTAGTAGTATCTTACTGCATTCTTGATCATTTCATAAAGTAAATTTTATCTGGCCACTTTACTCTTTGTTATTTTTTTAATTTTTTATTTTTCAAACGGAGATTAAAAAGTACAGATCTATAACTTGTTCATTAGTTTAACATGTAACACATTTGTACAGCAAACCAAGCATCCGGTGGAACAATTTTCTGGTGAATATATGTATCTTATACAGGGACAGAGAGTAGTAGTAGTATTGGTGTTATTAAGCAACAGCATGTTTGAATTAAATCAAAGTTGTTTATTTTTTCAGTTTAATATTATATATCAGCTAACTCAGTTGAGACCATATTCACACATGTCCTGTCTATTTTCTGTTTTCAGTGTGTACAAAAACAAAGCAAGGATAAATTAAACACCTGATTTAGCAGAGTAACTAAAATACTAGATGTTGCATGTTGCAGATTAAATAATAACTTGTTTTAGTTTTATTGTCTCAAGCCCTCTAGTTAGGGGAGATTAGTGACTTGAGAGTTATGTTCAAAGTCTATAATGTACATTGGTGAGCAGCAAGCTAATATAATTGCATTATTGATATGTCTGATGAAAACACTAAATCCATATTCAAATAGCAACATATGTTATTCTTGTAATTTACACCTAAAACTTTCATTTCTTATTTATTCTCCTTTGCTCATGCTTTCATGAATTTGCATAATTCATGGATTTGTCTCTTTTCTTGTGCATTAGAACATTAATTAATGGTAATATAAGCACAACTTGAAAGAGCCAATCAGAAGATACTTTTCAACCACATGATCACGGTAGTGGGCATAAATGAGCTTTCCATTAGGTATTATTGAGCTCTTCACTACATGCATTCCATATTGCATAATCAAGTTCATGGAAAGCTAACAGGGCCATGACACATATATTGATAATAAAATGTATACTCTCTCTCCTTGTCTCTGCCTGTATTTCCAGTAAGCAATATTTTCTTCATGTGAAACCATGGCCAACTTGGCCATTGGGACAAAATTGCTTCATATGTGTCACCTGTATTTATTATAGAATTTATCAAGATGTGGCTTTAAACCAAGCATCTGATACTGTCTACAGAGACAAACACACACATATATAGATTTTTTTCTTGGTTTCTTGTTGTCATTTTTAAGATTATTTATTTTTATGCAAATGCATCAGTGTCTTCTTTATAAACATTACCCAATCATAATGCCTGAAGAGAACTACTAATACCTCACAAATCCAGCCCTACCTAGATGGTTGCGGGCAGAGTGATCTCCCTTTGATATAGGGATTGGCGGCAAAACCCATGAATATCCGAGTTTCTACTTCTGCTAGTGCTGAGAAGCACACTCTCATCATGAGAGACCTCAGAATAGCCAGAATCAGCATTGATACATTTTGTAGGAGTTCTCACTAAACCAGTAAAGTATTCTCTATCTATATTTCCAACTTTTCTTTCTATGTTGACAAAGTCCTGCCTTCACAATTTTGCTACACTTTGTCATCTTTACATATTAAATTTAACTTAGGTACTTGCACAGGTAGTCTATGCGACTTCACAAATAAGTTCGGGCTGCACTCATAGTTTATGTTTATGCAAATCCTTGAGACCTACAGAAGACTATAATATGTACAACTGTACAATGGCTGGCTACATACAAGTGAGTTTTCTCTGCTAATACATTTAGTATCCGGATGCTATTCTTCATTGCATTTACCTGTATGGGTCATCCTTCAACCTCTCAGATGTAGTATGGTGAATTATTTTAGTTTTTACCTTGATGCTTCAAGCCTTATTCAATTTTGACTGCTCTTTCCAGGTGATGCTATAAGGCATTGCTCTGCACTGGTTTTGTGTTCAATAATAAGAGACAGGTGCAGAGTTACAACAGGTTTGTATGTTCTGCTCTATTTGTCTTACAGATTAGACCATGGGTAAAGCGTAGAAACGCATGACTAAGGACGAAAACACCTTAAGTCTACATGCTGTCATGTCCACAGTATGGGAATTTTTGGTGGATAAATCAACAAAGTGCTCTCCAATTACAAAGCGCTAGATGATCTGATACAGCCCAAGCACCTGTGTCACCACCACAGGACTCAACATTGCTGGAGAAAGACCTCAACACAGTATGTTCTGGAAATCAATATATCATCCAGTATGTCAAACCCGGTGTATACAGGCAAGTACGGAGACCAGTTTAACCCCAAATATGGCTTCAAAACACTCTCCATTTATAATGCTGAGCTTAGTAACTCGGCTTCCGACAGATGCCAACTCTGAATTCTGTCAACCTTTGGTCAGTAGATGGGACTCTTTTCTACTTCAGAGCAGTCCACAAGTTTTGTCAGTGGCAGACCGAGACATTCTTTGCCAGCTCAGGCAACTCAAGAGATGCCAGCTTCACCTCATGCAAGCAAAGATGACGATGCTTGCTCTCATGTCCCTTCTTCACTTCTTGATTTCACTATGTCATGTGAAGACTCTGCCTTCAGAGCTTCCATTGAAGTTTTCTGCCTTTTACCTCCAGTCTTACCATTCTCCTCCTACTTTATCAACTACCTGGACCACAGTTCCAGCATCTGTTCATATTATCAATAAAAGGAAGAATCCAACTTCAAATTACTTCCATAATCTGACAGAATCACAGACGTTTAGAACTTTTTACATCATTAATTTCAAGACCCCAGCATCAACCATCTCTTTTTCTCACAAAAATGCCTTCCATCAAGTTTTCATTGACGGTTCTACTATTGCCATACACCAGCTTTTCATTTGGAAATTACAGCAGTTGACCGGGACATCACAGCTTTGGGGATGACAAAACCAGATGCTATTCATATGGATCAAACATCTTTCAATGACGCTCAACAATTGGATATCAGACAAAACAAAGACTCATCCGACCTCCTCTTCAACTTTGATTATACATGTCCAAAATTGTTGGCTCTGTGCCCAAAGTGCCTGGTTGAACAAACACTATTTAAACCGCTTTCATGGGCATCTTTAGCTCATCTTTTATATAAGACCTGTTTCCTTATCACATAAGCAGTGGCAGGCAGAATCAGCAAAGTACATGTCCTAAAGATAGTTCCCGAATGACGCCATCAGCTGCCATATTTGTGGTCAGCTGGCAGATTTACCGTTAACTTTATATGGTGTTTGGAAGTTGAAATAAATTCATTGAATCTCGAGATTCTTTTATGAAAGTTACATACATAAACAGAACTCAGTTCAAGCTTTCTGTTAGTATCTATATTTGTGATTTATAAGTTGACTTTGCATCAGTGTGCCTCGTTAAAAATGGAAAATTTTGGTGATCGCATATAGGAGAAACTGCGAGGTTGCCCATCGTCCAGGTAAAATGGGCAAAATATCGTCTGCTAGTGACGTCATTGGGAAGCATGTATTAGGAGACCCGAATTACATGCAGTTCCGACAAGATGGTCCCAGTTCCACTTATGATGTTTCCTTCTTTCATCACCAACAACAGACTTCCGTCCATGGGCAACCAGACCTTTGTACTGAAATCATTGTCTACTCTGGACAATTCCACTCAAGGCCACCTACAGGATCCAGTACGAGCCTTTGAAGTGGTATCTTTAAAAGACAGCTGTTACGTCGAGGGAGATCATGGCTATTTTTGCCTCTGAAACTGAAACAGGACAATATAACAGCACAGACCCTTTCGTCCTGGATTACGTGGGTTATTCCCTCTACACATCGAGAAATAACTCCAATTCCTTGTGTTTGTTACATTTTGCCTTGAACTCATTATTAGGATTCAAAGAAAGTGGTTGGAAATTTAAACTAAAAATTCATTCATTAATAAAATTAGAAAAATGAATTACAATAGATTGTTCAGCATGTACAGAAAGAGTGTGAGCAGAGAATATGAATATTCCAGACTATTGATTTTGGAGAACATCATAATGTTTGGGACTAAAATGTTGTCTTTAGTGTGTTGCTGCCTTTATCATAAAATGCTGCATATAGCCAATAAAGGCCTTCATACTTTCTTTTAGAAGAACTGTCAAGGTTGTTCAGGACTAACTAAATTCCATTTTATTTATCATCAGCATGTGCAGAAAAATAATTAATGTTCAATTTCTCCAAGTTTTATTAAAAATCCACTTCTTGCTACTAAATGGATTATTCATAGGCGTCAGTGGCATTTCAATTTCGCTACATACAAACTCCATATTGCTGTACACTGCATCAAAATCTGTGGAAAAAAAGATATGTAATTGTTTTTGTTCTAAATTATTCTTTCACACGCTCACTGCTAAATGGCGCATATTACTTAACTGAAAGAAACTGGACATCACTATTACCATACCATTTAGCCATTTCTTCAGAATCAGAATATCATCCCCACCCACTTGTAGTGAATTGTGCATTATCGAAAGCCCATTTGATGTGTCCTGAACTAATTGGTGCTGATGCTGCATCCAGTATGACCGCTACAACGGCCGGCTTGAAAATCTTTTCACTGCTCTTCCTGAATGGATGGTTATATCAACAGAGGGGTTTTGCCAGAAGACTTCTTATAATGTCTACTTGGTCTTAAATAAAAATGGTGCCGATAATGCAACAAATATGGTCGCACCGTTGGCCATCTTGGAAATTTGATATTGCCCAAGAATATAGGAGATGGTTTCAACACTCATCAGTTATTTAAAAAAAGAAAGAAACGATCTTGGATTCCATGTTCATTTCGGTCAGTATATTGTCAGTTCTTCCGAGGTGATATTGTTCTTCTTAAAGCATTTCATGTCGCGAAAAGTATTCCAACATTTACCTACCATATTTTTTAAACCTTATCGGATTCAAATGGGAGGTTAATAATTTAACATTTTATTGAAAAAAGTGGACAAAGCCAGGGTAATCGGAATGCTCTTATCAGAATCAAGTGGGTGGTTACAAAGTTAAAATTTAATTCAAGAAAGTGGCTAAGTATGAGGCGCCGTAGCGGACAAAAAGCTGGTCCAATCAGAACGTTGTCGTTGAAATGTTAATGTCATATATTCAGAATTCCAATTTCACGTGTTGTATCAAAAATGCTTGCCCTTAAAGTTCCATTTTCTAGGTCGAGATTTTAGATTGTATCTGTTGAATTAAACAGTAGTGATTGAAAGTTATATTTTCTATGTCGAGTTTTTAAATTGTGTCGTTTGAATTACACGGCAGTGGTTGAAATTTCAATGTCATAAATCGAGAATTCCTAATTTACGCATTGGTTCAAAGAGTTTATGTTGAAAGTTCCATTTGAAACTTTGAGTATTTAGATTTCATCTGTTGAATTACACAGCGCTGGTTGAAAATTCGATGTCCAATGTCAAGTTTTTAGATTGTATCTTCTGAATTACACGGCGGTTGTTGAAATTTTAATGTCATATGTCGAGAGTTTCAATGTAACATGTTGAATCACATTGATTGTGCTGAAAGTTCCATTTCGTCTGTTGAGTTTTTAGACTGTATCTGTTGAATTACACAGCGGTGGTTGGACATTTTATTGTGCTTGTCAGAAATTTTATTTTTATGTAGTGAAATGATGTGTTGGTGTTAAAAGTAACATTACACAATGTCTACTTTAACAGTTCAAAATAATATCGAGTATTAAGATAAATCATTTGTTTATTCAATTATGGCGCCCTATTACATTTCATGCATTTACGGTTTGAAAGTTAACATTCACAGGTCGAGATTTACTATGAATTTCTTCGCTAGAGGTCGCTCTCGTGAACGGACCGCGTTATTTTTAAACAAGGAGGCTGCTTCTCGTTGCTGTGAAATTCAACAGATGAAATCTAACTACTCGCCATATGAAACAGAACTTTCATCACAAATAGTTAGATACAACTTGTGAATTAGGGATTCTGGACATATCATATTGAAATTTCAACCACCGCTGTGCAATTCAAAATATACACTGTAAAACGTCGACATAGTAAATAGAACTTTAAACCATCACTGTATAATTCCACATATAAAATCAAAATCTCGATTTAGAAAATGGAACTTTAAGGATATGCAATTTGATCCAATAAGTGATATTGGATTTCTTGACATACGACATCGAAATTTCAACTGCAAATTTGTCATTGGACCAGCTTTTGTCCGCTACGGCGCTTGATGGATAAGGCCAAAGTTAACCGAATGTTCTTATATAAATCAAATGGGAGGTTAATAGCTTAAAACGTAATGCAAGAAAGTGGACAAGGTCTGAGTAAGCGTTCACCGTTACGGATCACTGCCATCTCACCTCTGTCTGCGTGGGTTCGAATCTCAGGCTCGGTCAGTGTGGGTACGTGAGAAAGCTTGCCAGTAGCTTCTAGTGGGTAGGTGGTTCTATTCGGGGTTTTCCCTGGTTCTTTCTTCACCATTTATACCTATCTTGTGCTGAAAAATGACGTTAAAACCTATAACAACAACAACAACACACACAATAACCGGAAACAAGGCTCTGGCCTGTATGGTAAAAATCATTGCATGAGTTCAAAGAGGTAACCCGCATAACAAATGCGACAAGTTCCGCTGATCGCACAGACAGAACCAGCACTGAGAACTGACATGAGTGTTTGTTATATATCCCTCTTTAACCCTAGAGTAAGCATATTCCAAATAGGCAGCTGTTGAAATAAGTACATACGTGTGTGAAGTCAGCGTGTACAAAGTATGCTTTTTTTTTTTTTTTTATCCAAATGTCCATTAAAGCTAATCGAATGGGTCATACAAATGATATTTGGGATATAATTGAACAAATTCCTTTTGTTACGGATGATGACATGACTAATTTCCTTTCGTTGTGTTCGTGCTATTCGATTTGATCACCAAAATGCAGTGTAATACGCATGCTAAACTATAATATTGTACTAATGTCATTGAATAAACTTGTGATGCACTTCATTGAAATATTTACCCACCCACCCCATCGTTTCAGTGATTCTCCTATACTATGCTGGAATGAACTGAAATTTAAAGAACACCACAATCAACTTCATAATCAACACAGAACGTAAACTTGTAGACAAAGGTGTTTAGCGTTTTAGGAATGTATTGATTTTGGTTGTTTTATTGGAAAGTTTGAAAACTATGTTAATCTCTTGAATAGGTTTGATTTGTATCAATCGCCTTCTACCGTGACTGTTACTCTGTCTTTATTTAGTAAAATATTTTTCATCGTCAAACTACTAGAACATCTTTAGAAAAGAAAATACAGAATTGGATTTTTCATTTCTTTGAAGAGCCCACTACCTAATTACATGAAACTTTGCTAATTTGAAGGGTAAATTGCTTAAATTTTAATTTTTCTTCATTTTTCTTAATGTTAATACTAGTTTTTTTTTTTTTTTTCTATTCCGAAATTGTCGATTTGAACAAAAATCTAGATAAAGTTCAAACCCAGTGATATATTCGGAGTTTGTACTAATTTAGATAGAAATGTTGAAGTATGGTAAGCCTTATATTCGCCAGCGAATGTAGAATTTATTAATTGTCAAGAGAAACATTAATTTATTGGTAAGGAGTTTAGATATTTGGAGACCTGGCACACTTGGGTATTTATGATAATTTATGAAAATAAAGATTACACTTATCAGCAATATTTTAACATTGATTATTTGAAAAACAAAAAACGATGCAAGAAACTCCCACGATGTACAGTATCTAAATGACTGAATTATAACATGAAGACATTTTGTAGAGTGAAAGACTTCATGATAAACAGATCATTTAACATATCCAATTAATATTTTAATCTCCGTCCTTAATTATCAAAGTTGCTTTTAATTAGATTGCATTTGTGTTAAATGATTAATTAGCCTTTTCAACAAGGTCTTAAATGATTTTATCCACCGTCTTTTGTATTGATTAAAAAGTTATTGAAAAATAATACGAAAATTTAGTAAAATCAAATTTTGGGAGAGTGTACTAAGCTATTTTTTATAATTATGCTAATGAAATCATGAATGACACTAAAATAGATTTCACAGAGTGAAATATATCTTTGACACAAATTGTCATAACGGCCGTGTTTTCAGAAGGTATTATGGCGACTTATTAACACGCCGCATCGTTAATTTATACATTTTTGTTGTTTTTATCTTGTGTCAGTGAACCTGTTGTTACGTGTATAGGCTCGTACAAAGTAACAAAGAAGAGAGTGAAGTCAACAAGCTTTGTAAAGTTAACAAAATAATTTATTTTCCTAGAAAACAAAGTAAAAATATGAAAAAGGACTTACGGTTTGTGAATATAATCCAAAAATTAATCCTAGAATTTAAAAATGTAAGTCCTATCACTAAAAGGTACTAATTGAATCCAAGTTCGAATCTCGATGATGTTCCAAGATGGAAGGCGATGGCGTCCTCTATAACCTGTTAGGCTGATGTGTCAACAGTTCCTTGTTGAGTCGCCAAGAATATAATTCCGGCTTTTGAATTCCGATTAATTTAGTAAATGTCTTTGTCCAAGAATTTCGAGGAAGAAGAGTATTTTCCAGGGTGAATAAATTATTTTAAATAAAATAAACTCAATTCAATTGGCAACAACAGGAATACCTTTCAGCCTCAAGGTATTATTTACAACTGACTAAAATTCACTGAGATATGAGTATTAAACCCAACTAAAAAACGCAATTTCAGACCGCGTGATGGGTCACATGGTAACTTGTTTCGAACAGCGCAGTAAAATAATATGGCAATTAGTACGTAGGCTACTATAGCCTTAGCTAAGAATCAATCATTCCCACACTGGAAATGAATTTAAAAATAAAACGTTGTTTATTCAAACTAACACGTAGGCGAAGTATGACCTTGATTACGACCAATGATTTTCACTCAGTGTTTACCAAATTTTGAACCAAGGCCTGTTAAAAATACAATGAAGCAATACTTTTGCGTTCTAATCATGCTAAAAGAACTGAATGGAATATACTGGGAAAAATGTCAAATTCAGTAAAAAAAATTATCATTACAATAAAATGTAATGAAACAAAAATAAAATAAAAAGAAATTTAAAACTAACACACAAATAATTTAATTACATATACGTAACACTGTCGACGAACTGTAATAAATGCAACAAGTTCAAGGCTAAGGAAGACCAGCACGAGTCGTGCCTTGCGTGCACAAACGTACTTCGTCAGTACCATGCTGTGTGCGCCATATGGTCCGAGAGTGTATAGACTGCGGTTTTGTTAAAAGTTGACCAAGGCAAAGAAAGAGGGTGACGAGGAGGCAAATTTTAAAATTCATACATATAATTATGATATAATGAGGTAGTGTACTCCCATTTTTAGGCAGCTCAGGTGGCGTAAGTTCTCGCGTGTCCAAGCATAGCACCCAGGCCTGTATATCCGGGCACATGGGGTTTTTAATGGAGCCAATATATCTATCCTTTACTACTGAATCGCCGTTACGATCGTCAACCAGTTGAGCCGGCAGCCCTGCTAGTCCAGCCATCTCAATCACAGGCACTTGATTCCGGGGATAAACGAATGTGTACACTCACCAATTAACACAAGGTAACTAACTCTCGTCGGTCACAATCTGACCCTTCGATGACTCAGGTCTAACTTTCCGATACTATCTGCGCATTCAGACACTCATAACGTACACCACTGTAAAGAAGACACTCCACACCTTTCATCCATTACTGTTTAAGCAACCTTACTGATTCTGAAGGGCCAATTTTGCGAAAAGTTTATCCGTTGCTTCGTGTCTTTCGCACATGGGCGATCATTACAAAGATCAACTTCCGGTCTTCTTCGGGGTGAATGCGATTATTGGGCAGGATGTATATAAACAACGAATACATATAAATAAGAACGATCAAAATTAAAATTAAGATTAAGTTCAATTTCTTTCAGGATCATTTAGACAATATTATTTCGTATAATATTTTCAACTAATCTGTTAATTTACTATATTTTACGTGTATCGTAGTGGTCACGAAACTTTAATATTTGCATAAAAGGAGAGACATCCCAAATGTGATATCTCGAAAAGAGGGAAATTCAAAATATTTTTTCTGAATTCGGAAATCGCTAAAACCCAAACGTTTAGCACGACATAAAGCTTAAGAAAATCTGGTTATTACAAGGGAATGGCAGAAATTACAATCTCAGCGTGGTATGTGCTGGCTAGTAGACTGAAGTTAAAAATCCCCCCCCCCCACTCCTTGCCAATCACAGGTGCTCGATTCTGGGTTGCCAATGTATTAATTTTGTAATTTTTTTTATAAAAACGGGTGGAGTTAACGTACTGGAAGTTATTGGAACCAAATTTCAAGTTGTCAAATAGATCCACATATATTTCTTGCTCTGATTTATGGACGAAAAAAGACTACATGAAGTATTATTTTGAAGAAAAAAAATATTGATGGAAAAGAACAAATCACCCTGGTTCCAAAAAAATGACAGTAACCCATCCCCAAAAATTATATGGTTTGCCCCTAAGTAGTGTAGTGGGGTACTTTAGCGTCAATGGGAAAATACATTACAGACCCCACCCCCCGGGGTACTATAGCGTTACGATTTTTGGCGTCAGAAAATCACCCAGGGGTACTTTAGCGTCAATGGGAATTTTGTATAGGGAACCACAGCCTGGGGTACTTTAGCGTCAACGGGAATTTAGTATAGGGACAAGAGGAATGGTACAGGTAAGGTGACGTCACGTTACTGGACTTGGCAACAATGTAGCAATGTAGTACCGTGACGTCATGCCACCTGTGTCATTTCCATACAAAGTGTGTAGACACTGAGACAGACATATACAAATACAAGCCCGAGATTTATATATAAAGCATTACCTAGACCTGAAATTATGTTGACGGTGTTCATAAATTTGCATAATTATAATGATGCTATAAATAGTTATAATCAAGGAAAAGACTAATGCCAAAATGGATGTGACTAAAAGTAAAGCTAAAATTACGAAATTGTCCCAGAATTTAACGGAGACTAAACATGTCCCTGAACATTAGGTTACATTGGTTTAGACTAAAATTAGTACTAAAATTACGACAGTGTCCCGGACTACAGTGGAGACTGATAAAATCTGGAACATTAATATTCAAATGACTGTGACTAAAAGTAACGCTAAAATTACGAAATTGTCCCAGAATTTAACGGAGACTGAACATATCCCAGAAGATTAAATTATGTTTGTTTAGTCTAAAAGTAGTACTAAGATTACCAAAATGTCCCAAACTCTAGTGGAGACTGAGAAAAAACTCCGGAAGATTGTATTCAGATTGCCGTGACTTAAAATATTGCACTAAATTTCGGAAAAATTTAGCGGACTTGAATGGAAACTGATAACTAGCCAGATGTTTTGGTTGTCAGAAATGGCAAAGACAAAGTGTAGCACTAAATTCTGAAATTGCACCGGACTTTAGCGGAGACTGAAAATAATCCATAGATAAATTTTAAAAATGTTACCAAGACTTAAAATAGTACTGAAATTATTTAAGCTCATACCGACCTTCGCGGAAACTGAAAAATTGTAAATAAAAATTAAAATAAGCGATACTATAGCATCAATGGGAATTAGCATTACGGGACCCTACTTTTTCTACTATAGCGTCAAGATTTATAGCGTCAGTGGGAATTAGCATTCCGGGACCCTACTTTGTACTATAGCGTCAAGATTTATAGCGTCAAATGGCACACCCTGGGACACTATAGCGTCAATGGGAATTTTGTATGGGAACAATAGGAATGGAACAGGTAGGGTGACATCACGGTACTGGACACTTGCAACAGAGAATAATGTTTTTGTGAGTTAAACATAAATTATACAACAACTAAAATTCTTTTAGGCAAAAAGAGTAAATCTTTTTGAGGCAATGGATTGACCCATTACACATAAATTATACAACAACTAAAAAATTTGTAGGCAAGAGAGAGTAGACATCTTTTCAAGACATATGAGTGGCCCTGAATGGGGTCGTTTAGTTCTCTTCTACTTTCCTCCCTTCTTCTTCTCCACCAGCACCCCATCTTCTACAGTACATTTTTCTTCTTTATCTCATCTTTTCATCTATTTATAGCTACAACCTGTGGAAAACCCAAGTCTATATTTATAGCCTCAAAATTTCAAGCTTCAGTGACGTCACTGAACTGGCTGACCTGAATACGCGATACTGTAGGTAGGTAGGTAGGTAGGTAGGTAGGTGAATTGAATTTAATATGGATAAAAGAAGTTTTATAGGGACAAAGACCAATAAACACAAAAGAAATGGAGAAAGAAAAAACCAATATCTACTATCACACCAACGAACAAGAATGCATAAAACACACACCTATTTACTATTCACACCAACGGACGCGAAAGCATAAAACATACACCTATTTACTATCCACACCAACGAATGAGAATGCATAAAACACACACCTATTTACTATCCATACCAACGGACGCGAAAGCATAAAACACACCATACCTACTATCCACACCAACGAACGAGAATGCATAAAACACACACCTATATACTATCCACACCAACGAACGAGAATGCATAAAACACACCTATATACTATCCACACCAACGAATGAGAATGCATAAAACACACATCTATTTACTATCCACACCAACGGACGCGAAAGCATAAAACACACCTATATACTATCCATACCAACGAATGAGAAAGCATAAAACACACACCTATATACTATCCACACCAACGAACGAGAAAGCATAAAACACACACCTATTTACTATCCACACCAACGGACGCGAATGTAAAAAACACACACCTATTTACTATCCACACCAACGAACGAGAATGCATAAAACACACAACTATATACTATCCACATCAACGAACGCGAAAGCATAATACACACACCTATTTACTATCCACACCAACGGACGCAAATGCAAGAAACACACACCTATTTACTATCCTCACCAACGAACGAGAAAGCATAAAACACACACCTATTTACTATCCACACCAACGAATGAAAGAAGCGTTAGAGGGTTACCAAAATCTTTTACACAACGTAAACTTAGTTCAAGAGGACACTTCTGAACGGTGTGTCATGTGCAAGGTAGTGACTAAACAATTTAGATTTGCCACTGGAGTACGACCATCTCTTTGCAGAAAGTCCATTTTTTGCCTCCGACAAAAAGAGGTATAAAAACGGACTACCACTCCCAGAAGAACCACTCCCTTCAGGACAGGACAGGACAGTTATCGACATCCCCGAAAGACCATTCCGGGAAGACACTTGTGTGACTGTGCCAAGGAGTGTAGAGACTCTAAGAACATTACACACTGTCATTACAATTGCACCTCTTGATCACCACAAATGTTGTACAGAGACTTGTTTATATTGCACTATGATCGTTTTGATGTGTCTTATATTCATGTACTTAACCATTTGGCTTTTATGTATTTTTGTCTTTCGTGTTGTTCACAATTAAAGATGACAATAAACGTGTGCTGAAAAAAGTATAAAAACTCTTATCTTTTCTGTCCTCGTGTCAAAAGTGACATTTCTTACACTACTATGGATACCTCTACTGTCTCTGCTCCCTCTTCCTCCACTGTCAAAGTCATTGACGAACAGGTGGATAGGACTAGTTGGGAGGCCTTGTATCTTCGCCATCCCTTTAACATGCTCATTGCCGGACCTAGCGGTTCAGGCAAAACCGAATTTGTCAAACGTTTGATCGACCATAAACATCATTTGATCGATCGTCCACCTCAACGAACCGTGTGGTGTTACAAAGAGTGACAATCGGCGTACAGCCTTCTGCGAGAAAGTCAAGGCGATTCTATCGTCTTTGTGGAAGGCATTCCTGGCGAGGACGACGGGATCGTGTCTGACCTTAGTCAAACCCATCTGGTTATTTTTGACGACATGATAGGAGAAGACGAAGAAGAAATTAAACTGTGGTTTACGCGCGAAGGACATCATCGTAATGCCAGTGTCATTTACATCACCCAAAATTTGTTTCAACAAAGTAAAGCCCATCGTACCATCAGTCTCAATGCTCATTACTTGGTGTTGTTTAAAAGCCCTAGAGATAAATCGCAAGTTCAAGTCTTAGCCAAACAGTTAGGAACACCTTGGCTGACTCATGCGTACAATGATGCCACTCAAACCCCACACGCTTATTTACTCGTGGATTTAAAACCCACCACTCCCGATTATTTGCGATTTCGTACCCATCTGTTTCACCACTGGTGCCAAGACGGAGGGCCTGTCGTGTACACGTCCCCTTCGTCGACTTAACGACAATCACAATCACCAAAAAAGTCTATAAAAACCTCGGTCACTTTAGCTCTGTCTCACTCATCGTCAACATGACCTTCCTTCAGTCTCATCTTCCCATCAAATTGATTCGTGCCTTGTACGGTATCAGTCGCGAAAAAAATCCACAAATACGTGCTCGTGTCTTAGAAGCTAGTCTCAAAGAAGTCTTACGATGGTTTACGGTGACAGTACGTCAATTACTGCAAGGCATCATTCAGATTCCACATCAAACCAAACGTTGGGGGTTTTTTTTGAGAGAGAGAAACAAGGTAGCCTTGACGCAGTTATCCGATCCTCGCATTGACACTCAAACCAAAAAGCAAATCATTTTGAAACCTGGAGGAAGCAGTTCTCTAGAAGGTGTCATCATTCGTTCCCTCTTAAAATGGGATCCCAATGCTACCAAAGTTCTTCCCAAGAAAAAAGCCACGCCCAAACGTACGCAGAAGAAAAAGAAAAAGAGCAACGGTGTCAAGACCAGGTCACAGCCTCAGAAACAGAAAAAGAAAAGTCCACAGAAAACAGCTTCTACCCGCAAGAGAGTGTCTCTACAAACTTCTCCTCCAGCGGTGACACCCTCTTCCTCTTTAGCGGAAGTGGCCGCTGCTCACAAAGTACCTGCCCCCAAAATCAAAGTCCAAGAGAGAACGGGTGTGTTACAGAGTTTACTGGATTTGTCCAAGCAAGAATTGTCCCGATTTAGTCCGTTGCGAACTCCTCCACGACGTGTGTTGCCTGTCATCAAGTTGATACGACGTAAAGACAATCAGTGGCGACGCATTCCAGTATAAAAAGACCTGAGGCAAACAATACGGATCAGTGTTTTTGTGCTGCTCAACACCCAAAAATGTCCCCTCCAAGAAGTACACACCGTTACCATCGTGTTCCTTCTTCGGGCCAAAAAGGAAAACGAAAACGAAAAAGACAGTCACGTCATCCTAAAAAGCGCTTAGCCAAACATCGACGTCACCCTCTGAAAAGACACACTCGTCCAAAGAATAAAAGGAGAAGCCACCAAATGGGAGGATTTTACATTAATATGGATAAGTTAGTAGATAATCACGCCGCAAAGTTAGAGAACGCGTTCTCTAACTTCCTAAAGAAACCAAAAAGATAAAAGGATGCATGTCGAGTCATGGACTTCAGTGTATGTTTTGCACCAAAAGATGTCTCCTCATTGTCGTTCTTCTGTCCAGAAAGGAAAAAGAAAAAGACAGTTTCGTCATCCGAAAAAACGCTTAGTCAACCATAGACGCCACCCCAGAAAAGACACACTCGTCCAAAGGAAAAGAGGAGTCACCAAAGAGGAGGATTCTTTGGTGATTTTGGAAAACACATCGTCACCTTTATGACAAAGCGATAGTCCCCCAAAAAGGATAAAAGACCGTGTGACAAGTCATCGACGTTAGAGTATTTTTTGCTGTGTGCCACGGAACCAACAAACCAATCGAGAAAGATGTCACCCCAAAAAAGACATTCCTCTTCTACCCCCAAAAGAAAGAAAAGGAAATGACTGCCACCTCGTTTAGCCAAACATTGGGACATGTTGTCCGTCCTGTCCAAAGCTCCTCCACCCATGCGAAAAAAACTCATTGAAGCTGTCTCCAAAGATGTCATCGATACCGTGTGCGAATGATGTCTGAATGTCTTGAAAGGCACAATACCTTTGTCTAAACACCAGAGAGAATGCTTAGCCAAACATCGACACGTTCTTCGCCAAATGGTCCAAAAGAAAATCCCCATTGGTCAAAAGAAAAAGATGTTGGTGCAACGCGGAGGAATTTCGCCTTTTTTACATATGTTACTGAAAGGAGTAATGGGTACAATAGGAGAACCCTTACTGAAAGAAGTAATGGGAACAATAGCATGACCTTTGCTGAAAGGACTATTGGGAAATATCCTCGGAGGATGACGATTAAAAGATCCAAGAAGATAAAAGGGACCTCTGGAGTCAAAAGCTCTCAGACGTGATCCTTGAAATCCAATGGAAGGACGAAAACTAGCTTTAGTGCCTTATAAACGATGGATGGAATACCATCGTTGGCAAGAACAACGAACCCCGCATTTACCTCCCAATCCTCATTTGACCGAGATGTCCCAGTTACAACACGAATTGCAATCCTTGATCGATCGCAGCGATTTGTCAGAAACGGAAAAATCGCAACGGTACGGTCAATTGTTGCAACGACTGCAACTTTTTCACCAGAAAGCTTTAGACGAAACAGCTCTACCCACTCTGAAAGATTTTTAGGCTCTGATGAAAAGTTCACCACTGCCACCACCACCACAACCACTCCTAGTGGTCAAGACAGATGTAGTCCCACGGTTGCCTGAGGAGGTGTCTTGCAAACACCATCAGCAGCTCCAATCCCTAGTAAGATTGCAGCGTCCTTGTTGACCCCTTCCTCTACACCGCAACGAGAAGAACTTAAAGCTTGGATTAAAAAGATGATGTCCACTCCACCTTCGACAGAAGTGAAAAGAAAGAAGGGAAAGCAGAAGTGAAAAAAGAAAAGAAGACCAAGGCCATTCCATTACCACCACCACCACCACCACCACTACCACCAAAACTACCTTCGACTTCTACTCCTGTGGCACATCGGACACGTAAAGCCGTTTCTAAACCACTTCAGAGTACCATCAGCGAAGAGTGGATCACTTATTTAAAAAATGGAGAAGTTGTTAGCCAGCATTTACTACGAGCCATCCCATCCTGCAGGTTACGGAGGAGTTCAGAAATTGTATCGTGCTGCCAAAACTCGACTGAAAAGTGTTCGTTTACCTCAAGTGCAACGCTGGTTACAAGAACAAGCCACGTACACCTTGCACAAACCCATTCGACGAAAATTTTCCAGAAGTCGCACCCGAGTGGAAGGCATCGATCATCAATGGCAAGCCGATTTAGCCGATGTCTCTCATTTGGCCACATACAATCGTGGCTACAAATATTTGTTTTATGTCATCGACGTCTTTTCCAAATTTGCTTCGGTCGTGCCATTGACTTCCAAATCGAGCAGTGAGTTAGTGCGAGCCCTCCAACTGGTGTTGAAACAAAGTGGGCGTCACCCTCTTCGATGGCAAACTGACAAAGGCACCGAATTTCTGAACCAAGCTTTCCAAAAAGGATTCAAGAAACGTGACATACATTTTTTCACCACCGAGAATCCCGAAACTAAAGCTAGCATCGTGGAACGTTTTCAACGCACCTTGAAAGAACGCATGTGGAAATATTTTACGCATCAACACGCTCTCAAGTACATCGACGTCTTGCCACACCTAGTCCAATCGTACAACCAATCTTACCATCGGAGCATCGGATGTGCCCCCCAAGAAGTGACTCCCGACAACGAAGTGACCGTCTTCGAGCGTCTGTTTGGAACGTCCCCGACAGTGCCTGTCCCCAAGAAAGGTGGAGTGTTGGCATCAGGAGATTGGGTGCGCATTGGCAAAACCAAACGCACTTTCGACAAAGGTTACTTACCCAACTGGACTACCGAATTGTTTCGTGTCACCGAACGTGTGAGTGGCCGTCATCCTCCCGTCTATAAATTGGAAGACATGAACGGGGAAGTGTTAAAAGGAACATTTTACTTGCCCGAGTTACAACGTGTGACCAAAAAAGAAGGCGAGGTGTACGAGATCGAAAGCATTCTCGATCGAAGAACTCGAAAAGTGGGAAAACGACGTGTCAAAGAAGTCAAAGTGCGTTGGAAAGGATATCCTCCCATTTTTGACTCTTGGATCGACGCTTGGCGACTCATTGACTATAAAAAGAAGCGATCATCATGCCCTTCAACACAGTCTCAGTTACTACAGTGACCACTCCTTCCCCCAGTTCTTCTCTGCAAGATCTACAAAAGCAACCCTTGTGGGTGTGGTGTGGAGAGCGTGTGCCTAAAACGCAAATCGTCTTTTTCTGCCAAATCTTTGTGGTGTATTGTGTCATCGGTGCTGCCATTGCCAATCTGAGCTTGCAACAAGGAGACTAACAATTATGGACCATTTTACTCAGCAGTTGCATTGGTTACCTTCTTCCCAATCCGTCTCTGAAATATTCCTCCAACGGAAACAACAACGGGAGTCTTGTGTCCAACGTTAGCCCCCCTCCCAACAGTCACCCTAACCATCCTCTTTTAGACACTCCTCTGACTTCCAGTGACTCCTCGGACACTAGAACTCTGGAATTATGAACAAATTTTACTTATCGTTACCCAGTGATAGTTCCATGGAGGTGTTTCCCAATGATACCTTGTGCTGTTACACGGCCAGATTACCTCAGGCCATCCAATTGGATCATGAAGCCGTTGGGAAGTGGCTTTAGTGGAAATAATTCACCCTACACAAATCAAAAACATCATCGAAAATCAAAACACTTTTACGGTAGAAGTTTATGACGAACAAGTGCAACAAGCCTTGGATGAACGTAGCAGGTAGCTGACTCTATGAAATCACAAGACCCCAAAACTAAACGATTCACCTATCTGTTGACCATTCCTGCAGGTTATTATTTTAGTGGTCAACATTTGGTGAACACGATTTCTACCAAATTCAATGCTGTGTTTGCCAAAGTCTTGCAGAGAACCAGAAAAAGTATCACCCTCGAGTACCACAAAATAGCTCGTCGTCTAATGATGAAATTTTCAGAGGACAAAGTATTGGCCATTACATTTTGTCCTGAATTGTATGATATTTTACGTGGAGACCCCAAGCTGATCAAGACGAAAAACGAAATACCAGCCATTACTGGCAACTTCGATTTTGCGAAATATTTTAGATTCCCTGTGGAAATGAACCAAGGACTGAATTTGATTTTTGTGTACTCCGATGTGGCGGAGTACAACGTGGTGGACACACCTCCGTACCGTTACTGCGTGTCATTCCTTTCAAAGTGGATTCTGCCACGAACGCTGACGAGGAAGGTGGAAACACCTATCACGTTCACCACGAATTTGTACATCCTCACTATTTGCCCGTCAGTAAGTCTTATTTCGACACTGTCAACATTACTATAAAAGGAGATCTGGGACAAAATATTCCATATACCAAAGGGAATGTCACAGTGAAACTCCATTTTCGAAAACGATTACTCTAACTTTTTGTCAGTCATGTATCCTGTGTACCAAGGAGTCGCTCGACAGCGAGGACATGGTTTAGGTGATATGCTCAAATCAGCCTTTCATACAGTGGTTCCCGTTTTGAAACCGATGGTGACAAGAGGATTGCACGCCTTGAAAGATGTCGCGTTGACGCAAGGTAAAGAATTTCTCCAAAATGTCATCATTGACAAACAAAACCCCAAAGAAGCTTTGTTGAGAGCAGGCAAAAATGTCTTGCTTCAAACGGGTAAAGACATTTTGGGCCGGCGAGAAACTCCTATAAATGCCCTGGGCGATGCCGAGTCAGACATTCCTGCTTCCCTGACGCCACAGCAAAGACAAGGCAGAAAAAGAGAACGAAAACACCCCTTGAGAGGATTTCACACCCCTAGAACTAGAAAGACTAAGAAAAGAAAAACTGTCCGAGAGATAGAAGTTTTTGATTATTAAATCAGAGAAAATGATGCACCGAGAGTCTTGTGCATGTTCCAAGTCGGAACTGGATCTGTTTGCCATGCCACCCACCATGATGACAATGCAAGAATCCCAATGGGTCGAATTTCATCCCGTCTCCTCTTTGACGGATTCAGCTCCCATCGAGTTTGAAATCAAAGGACAACCCGAAGATTACATCGATCTGAATAGCAGTTACTGGTATCTGAAACTGAAAGTGATCAAAACGGACAACACCAATCCGGGAGACGACGCCAGAGGAGCTCCCGTCAACAGTTTCATGCATTCCTTGTTCAGCGAAGTGGATTTGTACTTGAATAACAAACTGGTCAGCAGTAGCATGGATACTTACCCTTACCGAGCGTACCTGGAAAATCTCTTGACGTACAGAAAAGAGGCCAAGAACACTCATCTGGATGCTTGCCTAGTTTGGAAACCTGACACCGCAGGTGAGAACAAGTTTAACGACACAGCCCTGACAGCCGATGACGATCCTCACAATGTGGGCTTTAACGACCGTCGAAGGAAAATTCTGCAAGGTCGTAATTTAGAACTGATGGATCATTTGCATTTGGACATGTGGTTGCAAGACAAGTATTTGCTGAACGGAGTGGATATTCGCCTGAGACTCAATCGCAGCAGTGTCGCTTTCCATTTGATGGCTCATGCCAACGAGTACAAAACCATCATCCAAGAAGCCAGACTTTACGTCCGCCGCGTAGAAGTGTTACCTAAAGCGGGAAACGACATCAGTCACACATTGAGCAGATCGACCGCCAAGTATCCGATACGACGCGTAGAAGTGAAAACGTTCACCATTGCTGCTGGACTCCGATCCAAGATCGAAGATCATCTGTTCCAAGGACAGTTACCCAAACGTTTAATCGTTGGTATCGTCAGCAACGCAGCCCTCAACGGAGCCCACGATCAAAATCCTTTCCAGTTTAAGCACTACAAAGTGTCCAAGATCGAAGTCAGTCGCGATGGCAAGACCTTGTGTACCAGACCCTTTGAACCTAACTTTGCCCAGAAGAATTACTTGAGATCGTACTTGTCCCTGTACGAAGCTACGGGGCAACTAGGAACCAACACCAGTCACGGTATTTCGTACGAAGATTATGTCGGAGGTTACACTTTGTGGGCCTTTGATTTCACTCCAGACCAAGGCAGCGATGAGGGACATTTCCACCCTATGAAATCCGGTCAACTGCGTGTGGAACTTCAGTTTGCAGAAGCTGTCACCGAGACGGTCAACGTCATCTTGTATGCCCAATTCGATAATACCATCGAAATCAACAGCTTAAGAGAAGTCATTCTAGACTATTAGAAACAATGGAAGACTCCTATCCCTCATTGAACGGTACAGAATCTTTGGACATGGAATGGGAGGATAGCGTGAAAACAGAACCCCAAAACCAAGACAAAGAGAACGAGGTAGTGGTAACGTCCAGATGGTCAGAACAAGAACAACATTTAGTGTCCTGTTTTGCCGAACATCTGGCGGATACAATTACGGAATTGACGAAGAAATATTGTTATGGATGTCAAAACGATCATCCCAGTAAAATTCAACACGATAAATGTATGATGATGAGCCAAGAGGAAAAATTGGACGAGTATCTGGACGACGCTTGGAGTTTCATCTCGGAAGAAGCAGTGTTGCATGAGTGGTATAAAGGCTTGCGTGATCATTCCTGTCCTCCATTGACTAATCTAGAGATCTATCGCATCGAATCTCTCTTAGCCCAGAGTGCGGAGACAAGGCGAAGAAACGGCTACTTGACAGATCGTTTCAAACAAAAAGTCAGAATTGAATTGATGACTTATCATTACCTGTGGAAAAAAAAATGGATACCTGGGAACTTTATTACCTTTTGAGCAATAGTTCGTATACTGCTTCTTGGAATCCTGTCGTGTGCGCTATAGATGAACTACCTCATCGGAAACCTCAAGACCATCAAGCTTATGTCATCAACACGAACGAAAGTCATCTTCCAGAAACTCACTGGGTTGCCGTCTACTTCCCTCAAGAGGATTGTGTGGAGTATTTTGATTCGTATGGATTACCCCCTTTGGAAGACGACATCATTGACTTTATGAGAAGAAATGCCCAGACGACACGATTCAATAATATGAAATTACAAGGCACAGATTCCATGGTGTGTGGACAATATTTTGTGTATTTTCTTCATCAACGCAGTCTTGGATATCCTTTAGAACATTTAGTGACTTATTTTGATCGTCACTCTTCTAGAAACGATGAGAAAGTAGATCGATGGTTTTGTGACCATTATGTCTATCTTTTGTCTTTAGCTAGGAAACGTAGTGTACATCAATGGCCTAATGACTTCCATCAATGGAAATCTCACATGATTTCACAACGTTGTCAACCTTGTCAAAAATAATTTGTTTGATGTTATTGTTACTTGTTAATGGTTAGTAGTTGATTGTTGGTTGAATAAAAAATGTTGTGTTTTGAAAAAAAATGTGTCTGTTGTTTGTTTTCAAAAAGCACTGTGAATATATACTCTTTGACTTTCTCTCTATCCCTCACCATGACATTCACTATCATAACGTTCCGACACTAAAACCGAGTAGGAATGTTTTCTATCGCGTCCGCGTTTGAACCATATAAAGCAGGTTGTTCTCCAGTCTGACCATTCAGTTGACTCGTCAACCTATGAACATACCTTCCAGACTAACCAAGCTGAACGAAGCTTACGTCAATTTACATCGTGTCAGGCTAAACCTGATACCTAAGCCTGAAGAGATAGAGAATGTCAGGATGTTAGCCATAGCCCAAGACCTAGTAGAAGAGGTCTTTAGAGAGGAAATCAAGAAAGAACAAGAAGAATGGACAGAGAAGTACGACTTCAGAAGCAGAGAGAACAGCAGCAACAACAACAGCAGCAACAGCAGCAGCAGCAAGAACCAGACAGAGGTTTTGTCGACTGTCGTGTGGACACCAAAGAGTTCTCCTTCTCTTTCCGCAGAAGCAGACCGTATCGTATAGGAAAGCCTGCCGCCAGTCGGGGACGCAATCTTAGACAGTAAAAAAAGATTGCCATCACTTCCCATCAACAATAAAAAACGGCCCTTTTCAGGGCTACCCCAATACTCTAGAAAAGAGATACTAATTCAATTTGCCAAAACAAATTTGTGTTTGTGTCTTTAAAAAATAAATAGAAGTTTGTCTATAAGCACTTCGTTTCTTTTGTCAGTAAAAAATCCACCCTTTGTTTTCTGTGTTGTCAAATCGTGCATGTCTGTGTTTGTAAGTAAAAAGTAAAAAAGTCAACGTGAGTGTTTCTTTTAAGTTCGCGCGTTTGATGTTTTGTTTTTAGTTATGGTAAGTTTTGGTGCCAGGGGATGTTTTCCTTCAGGTTCGTGCTCCAGGGATATAAAACAGAGCACTCGTCAGTCTGTCTACCATTGTGGGCTAGTCAACTTAAAAAGAAGATGAGCAGACCACAAAAACTGTTGGAACTCCAGATGCACCTGGAGCAAACCAGGCGTCTCCTGGATGAGCTGGCTATAGAGGCGGCACATGAGGAAGCCAGGTTAAAAGAAGAAGAGAGAGAAAAGAAGAAGGAAGAAGAGAAAGAAATGAAAAGAGGGATCCTGCCTCACCTCTTCATGAGACCTCAGTGTGAGGTCAAACCTGAGGTGAGGACACCTGCACAACCAGTACGACCTCCTCAACCACATCCACAACAACAACGTCAGCCACAACCTGTACCAAGAGCCACTGTCCTCCAGACAGAAACCTGGGAGCAAGCGGCCTTGGAGGAGTTGGAGAGACAGCGGCAAGAGTGGGAACCGCAGCTTCAGGAAAATCATCCCCGCATCTGGCATAGGAGAAGACAGAGGAAACAAGTCTTCACTATCCCTCAGACTGAAAACTGGGATAGTGAAGCCACTCAGGCTCTCTCTGCACTCCCAAGAACAAACATCAATTGGGAACAGGACTGGAGCCGGCGATGCGTATGTGGGGCCAGACCTAGTAGGTGTAACCATTAGCCAGGTGCAATTGGAGTTCCAAGAAAAAACAGCCCTTCTCAGGGCTAACCAAATCTCTAGACAAGAGAGACTATTCAAGTTGCCAATTGGTGTGAATGCAAAGTAGTGTGTCTATAAACACTGACCACTTTACTGTTGTGTGTGTGTGTGTGTGTGTGTGTGTGTGTGTGTGTGTATTTGCATGCACATTCGTTTGTGAGGATAGTATATGTGTGTGTGTGTTATGCTTTCTCGTTCGATGGTGAGGATAGTAAATAGGTGTGTGTTTTATACTTTCTCGTTCGTTGGTGCGGATAGTAAATAGGTGTGTGTTTTATGCTTTCTCGTTCGTTGGTGTGGATAGTAAATAGGTGTGTGTTTTATGCATTCTCGTTCGTTGGTGACGATAGTAAATAGGTGTATTTTATGCTTTCTCTTTCGTTGGTGACGATAGTAAATAGGTGTGTTTTATGCTTTCTCGTTCGTTGGTGTGGATAGTAAATAGGAGTGTGTTTTATGCTTTCTCGTTCGTTGGTGAGGATAGTAAATAGGTGTGTGTTTTATGCTTTCTCGTTCGTTGGTGAGGATAGTAAATAGGTGTGTGTTTTTTTCATTCGCGTCCGTTGGTGTGGATAGTAAATAGGTGTGTGTTTTATGCTTTCGCGTCCGTTGGTGTGGATAGTATATAGGTGTGTTTTATGCTTTCTCGTTCGTTGGCGTGGATAGTAGGTATGGTGTGTTTTATGCTTTCTCGTTCGTTGGTGTAGATAGTAAATAGATGTATGTTTTATGCTTTCGGGTCCGTTGGTGTGGATAGTAAATAGGTGTGTGTTTTATGCATTCTTGTTCGTTGGTGTGGATAGTAGATATTGGTTTTTTCTTTCTCCATTTCTTTTGTGTATATTGGTCTTTGTCCCTATAAAACTTCCTTTATTCATATTAAATTCAATTCACCTACCTACCTACCTACCTACAGTATCGCGTATTCAGGTCAGCCAGTTCAGTGACGTCACTGAAACTTGAAGTTTTGAGGCTATAAATATAGACTTGGGTTTTCCACAGGTTGTAGCTATAAATAGATGAAAGGATGAGAAAAAGAAGAAAAATGTACTGTAGAAGATGGGGTGCTGGTGGAGAAGAAGAAGGGAGGAAAGTAGAATAAAACTAAACGACCCCATTCAGGGCCACTCATATGTCTTGAAAAGATGTCTACTCTCTCTTGCCTACAAATTTTTTAGTTGTTGTATAATTTATGTGTAATGGGTCAATCCATTGCCTCAAAAAGATTTATTCTTTCTTGCCTAAAAGAATTTTAGTTGTTGTATAATTTGTTTAACTCACAAAAACATTATTCTCTGTTGCAAGTGTCCAGTACCGTGATGTCACCCTGTCTGTTCCATTCCTATTGTTCCCATACAAAATTCCCATTGACGCTATAGTGTCCCAGGGTGTGCCATTTGACGCTATAAATCTTGACGCTATAGTACAAAGTAGGGTCCCGGAATGCTAATTGCCATTGACGCTATAAATCTTGACGCTATAGTAGAAAAAGTAGGGTCCCGTAATGCTAATTCCCACTGATGCTATAGTATCGCTTATTTTAATCTTTTATGTACAGTTTTTCAGTTTCCGCGAAGGTCGGTATGAGCTTAAATAATTTCAGTACTATTTTAAGTCTTGGTACCATTTTTAAAATTTATCTATGGATTATTTTCAGTCTCCGCTAAAGTCCGGTGCAATTTCAGAATTTAGTGCTACACTTTGTCTTTGCCATTTCTGACAACCAAAACATCTGGCTAGTTATCAGTTTCCATTCAAGTCCGCTAAATTTTTCCGAAATTTAGTGGAATATTTTAAGTCACGGCAATCTGAATACAATCTTCCGGAGTTTTTTCTCAGTCTCCACTAGAGTTTGGGACATTTTGGTAATCTTAGTACTACTTTTAGACTAAACAAACATAATTGAATCTTCTGGGATATGTTCAGTCTCCGTTAAATTCTGGGACAATTTCGTAATTTTAGCGTTACTTTTAGTCACAGTCATTTGAATATTAATGTTCCAGATTTTATCAGTCTCCACTGTAGTCCGGGACACTGTCGTAATTTTAGTACTAATTTTAGTCTAAACCAATGTAACCTAATGTTCAGGGACATGTTTAGTCTCCGTTAAATTCTGGGACAATTTCGTAATTTTAGCGTTACTTTTAGTCACATCCATTTTGGCGTTAGTCTTTTCCTTGATTATAACTATTTATAGCATCATTATAATTATGCAAATTTATGAACACCGTCAACATAATTTCAGGTATAGGTAATGCTTTATATATAAATCTCGGGCTTGTATTTGTATATGTCTGTCTCAGTGTCTACACACTTTGTATAGAAATAACACAGGTGGCATGACGTCAAGGTACTACATTGCTACATTGCTGCCAATGTCCAGTACCGTGACGTTACCTGTACCATTCCTCTTGTCCCTATACTAAATTCCCGTTGACGCTAAAGTACCCCAGGCTGTGGTTCCCTATACAAAATTCCCATTGACGCTAAAGTACCCCTGGGTGATTTTCTGACGCCAAAAATCGTAACGCTATAGTACCCCGGGGGGTGGGGTCTATAATGTATTTTCTTATTGACGCTAAAGTACCCCACTACACTACTCCCCTAATATAATTATGGAGTAACATAGTTATTTAAACTTTCATGCATCCATATGCTCATATGGACGTTCCAAATTTGTTTAATGCAAACCCTACCTATTAAACTTGTTACAACATTCCATTCTCTTCATGTCATTACTTTTGGACTGGGCCTTCTTTTTTTTTTAACAAAGTATAATTATCATTATTGAGATAAAATCACATATTTGATATGGCTATTTCTATGCATGTCATGAAGACTTTAATGTATTTTCAAGTCAAATCACCCAAATTTAAATACTGCAGAACTGTACATATTAGGACTTGTATTATTCTTGAATAAATACAATGTTTCCTTAATTTGGCAAAATATACAGGAGTAGACAGATGATCATTGGTATGCATATTTCTAGGGATTCTGTGTCATTGTATTTTCGTGCCATAAGAACCTTTATGTTTTCAATGATCAATTACTTCATCAAATCTCGATGTAGACAAAGACAACCTACATGATATATTTTCATCCCAAAGAGAGAGAGAGAGAGAGAGAGAGAGAGAGAGAGAGAGAAGGAAGGAGGGGGAGAGAGAGAGGATTGAGTTTATGAAATCATGTAAAATAATTAGAACCTTACATCACCACTCCTCCTGAAAGAAAAACCTAAACTGATAGTTTTGAGTAAAATATATAATTTTAAACTAAAAATTGCAACACACACACACACACACACACACACACACATACACACATATATATATGAGAGTTAACTGCATACAGATAAGGTGCATACATGGTATAACTATAGATTCCTCAAGAGGTAAAAGTCAGCCTATGCCATTTGAAGCACTGCATACCATGAAGCCATCAGAATGGTTTCTGCTTGACAAATCTGAAAGTGTTTGGAAGCTTGGTTGTAGGTCAGAGGAGACTTTTAATGGTAACCCACTGATGACTGAACTCAATATCAGCAAGGATGGCATTGTACAATTGTCAGTAGCTGGAAAATTCATTGACCTTTCTCAGTTCTACATCAGGTCAAAGCTGGTATTCAAGGCGAACTCGATAAATGCTTTGTTTCATTGTCTCAAAATTATTTCTGTATGTCATGGATACCATGACAAGAATAAGGAACAGCCATTTACATTTTTTCAATGAAAAATATGTGAAAGAGGTATGCATAGTCTAGAAGGATACTGAACCAAAAAGTGTAATCAGGCATATCAATTACTATAAAGTAGTTCCTATAGGCAATGTTTCTCATACATGTCAGAGGTGCAGTAGAGCAATGTGTCAAAGCCTAAGTATTCAAAGAATGAAACAGAAGCAATCAGAATATGCCCAAAAGTTGTATCAGGATAAAGAAAATGAAAATCCTTTGCCTGGATGCAAACATTTTGAAGATATAATATTAGTTTTCAGAAACATTGCACCCAATCTGACTGAAAATCAGCTTACACTCTTGTGTTCACAAATCATGGCCTCTAATCTACAAAATAGTAAAGGTATGAGATGGCCAAGGGAAGTGATCAGCATGGCAATAACTTTGTATAACAGAAATCCCTCAGCTTACAGAGATGTGACTAAAAGCAGTTGGTTACATCTCCCATCTGAGCAGTTATTATCACTATATAAAAATGTAGTATGTCAGGGTCCTGGAATAATACCACAAATGATGGAATGGATGTTGAATGAGGCACAAAGACAAAATCTGACACAAGAGGGCTTTTTTGGAGGTTTAATCTTGGAAGAAATGACAATTCAAGAAGACATACGAATTGTTCATTATAAATCTGGTAGCTCATTGGTTGGTCTAACTGATTCTGGTCCAGAGATAAAGATGATGCATGCAGCTAGCATGGGTAAAGTAGAAAGTAAAATGGCCAATCATGTGTTGTAATACATCTTTCATGGTAGAACCGGTTTCAGATGGCCATTTGCCAATTATCCAAATACACAGGCATCACCAAGTGATCTTTTTATTACAACCTGGAAATGTGTTGATGCCCTTTATGAATATGGTTTCAAGGCAATATACTGCTGCATGGATGGGTCAAGCAATAACCGTGCATTTTTAAAAATGCACTTTCTGCATGAAAATCCCATGGAAACAAAGATGGTTGGCAAACACTACAGAAATCCAATGAGAGAAATTATCTTCATGATGGACCCATGCCATTTACTCAAGAAGATTAGGAACAGTATTCTAAGTAGTGGTTTTGAGGATTTTCATAAACAAAAAAATTAAGACACTGAGCTATATTCTAAATAATACTAATGAGGTTAATGTAGAACAACATTAATATTACAAAAATATATGGCTAGGGAAACTGATTTTAAATTTCATGTTCACAATACGTATTCCTTTATCATACTACTGGCTTAATGAATACATGTAGATTGTCATCTAAAACTTCACATTCACAATATGTAGTCATTTATTGTATTACTTGCTACTCTCTTGTCATTAAAATATGTCATATCTAAATAAGACAAATTCAATAGAAAATATATCTTTGTTTTTGTTTATTAAATCTAACTCATCTTGTCTTATGACCTCATCAAGGACAATTTTATGCCCAAATACCATTGCAAAAATGGTGGATTTGAAACAATATTTACCTGAATCACATGTCAATGGGTCAGGTACAGGCGGAAGCTGAAAAAAGTCCCCACTTGCAATAACTTGTATATCTCAAAAATATAAATCTGAATGTTTAATCATTCTACATTCATGTTCTGTTTGTTCAAAAGTTTCAGTGAAAGCATAGGAATTTCATCAATTATCAAAATATTTTGTTTATATGAATCAAAATGTTCATCAGTGAGAAGTTTTCTACATAGTTCATCACTCTCATATCTACCATCACCAATCCCAGACCAGGAACGCACTGTGCATCTTTCCACATTCAGTGCTGCAATGCCTGTTGTGCCAGTTACACTGACACCTGCTGCAATTTCTTTTATATTTCCTTAACCACAAAACTTTTGACTGTCCCACTTTGGCCTAACAAAATGATATTGTGGCCCTCTACAGCCTTCTCAACAATAATTGTCCTTTATTCATTTTACATTCAAAACACACATACAGTGCTTAAACAAGTGAAGTTTACCAAAATAAAATAGCTTTCATTTACAAACAGTAAATTGTTGCATAACCAAATCCAATAACCTACCTCACATGGATGTTTAAGTGCCATTAGCTCTACAGGTCATAAAATGTTTACATTTTGAATAAAATTTTGTGTATGGATATGCAGACTAGTGACATAATTACACAAGAATTAACAAAGTTAATCCTTTTGTTTTCTTGACAGTGTAAATCCTATACGAGATTCAATTTTGTGTTTGGGTATGCAAATTAGTGACAAATTACTACACAAGAACTAACCAAGTTAATCCTTTTGTTTTCATGACAGTGTAAATCCTATATGAGATTCAATTTTGTGCTTGGGTAAGCAAAGTAGTGACAAATAATTGCACAAGAATCAATCAAGTTAATCTTTTTGTTTTCTTGACAGTGTAAATCCTATATGAGATTTAGTTTTGTGTTCAGGTATGCAAGTTAGTGACAAATAACTACACAAGAACTAATCAAGTTAATCCTTTAGTTTTCTTGACAGGGTAAATCTTATATGAAATTCAACATAAAGAGAAATGTTTACAAAGCAATCTTTAACATTTTGTAGATAACATGTCAGTTGAAATTCGGGTAATTACTGAACTATTAATTAAATAAGGCTACAATTTTTAAAAAATCTTTCTTCACGTACAATCAGAGATTCAGATATCACCTACATAGCTATTCAGAAAGCGCTATGAAAAAATTCAATATAATCGACATGTCAAGAAATGTTGTTAATTATTTTCCCGGCAAATGTCACAGTCTTGAGCACAGGGCTTTGTTACAAATAAAATTAGGAGCCTAACCTATATTATTACAGGTCAGGCTCTAATTTTATTTGTAACAAACCCCTGTGGTCTTGAGCATATGTAACGATCGGAACAGCGAAACGACTTGACAGAAAATACCGTGGATATTCCGATTGCATATTTGCCGGGTTAAGCCGAGATGTAGCGATTGAAAGCGATGTTTGAAAAGACTCATTCAATGAAAGAACCAATCACTGAAGCAATCACGATCAAATCGCATTCACTCCGAAGTAGACCGGAAGTTGATCTTTGGAATGGTCACTCGCACAGGGGTTTGTTACAAATAAAATTAGGAGCCTAACCTGTGTGTTATATTATTACAGGTTAGGTTCCTAATTTTATTTGTAACAAACCCCTGTGGTCGCACGTGTATGGAAGACACGAAGCAACGGATAAATTTCTCGCAAAATTGGCCCTTCAGAATCAGTAAGGTTGCTTAAATGGTAATGGATGAAAGGTGTGGAGTGTCTTCTTTACAGTGGTGTACGTTATGTATGGAAATCCGCAGGTACCCGGCGGTGATCAAAATTTTTTCCTATATTTTTATATAGGCAACAATTAGCGGCTCCAACAGCAATTAGCGGCTCCGAAAATGACGGTGATTATAATTTTTCCCCATATTTTGATATGGACTACAATTAGCGGCTCCTACAACAATTGGCGGCTCCTAAAAACTTTTTTTAAAAATCTACGGCTCCGTTAAAACTCTCACAGTTAACGGCTCCAAAACAGCTGAAGCTCAGTCTACAAACTACAATCACCGGCTCCTTCAACAGTAAGGCCGCTGATAATTTTGATCTCCGGCTTTACTACCGAACGAGATTTCAACTCAAAAACGAGATCTACTAAGCTATCATCACCGCCTCCTTCAATAATAACGCCGCTGATAAATTTGAGCTCCGTTGTTACGACCGAACCGAACGAGATTTAAACTCATAAACGAGATTTTAATCACGTGCTTTCATATTCGGAATACTACCAGCTTATCCGCATCAGTGTGTTGTAGTTGTATCGAGAGAAGTTTAATATTTGCTTTAGTTCAAATTTCTGTCATTTCAAGTAGCCGTTTTTATTGAGTAGCCACGTCAAGGTCAGTCTATCAGCATCGTCAGTTTTTAACATTGTTACAAGGTATTTTCCTTTAGTGAAGAATATTAGCTTGCTTTTTTTCACTGCAAATATTTTGCTATGACCAACAAGTTCTCGTGTATCTGTACAATACTAGACAGACGTCTAAATTAAGTATCTCATGGGGGAGGGGACTTATTGCGGGATTTATAAACGGGGTGAGAGGAAGTCACAGCATGACAACTTGCAGTACACAGCAGAGTTAAACAAACTTCAATGTAGAAAGTTAAAAATACATATATACTTTATTACAAACATTTATGAAATGATGTCAGGAACAAAAAGTGGAGACCTGCTTGTTTGTCTATGGCAGATAAGGCCTTCCCACCACAAACGTTTCCTATTGCATTAGTTTTAAAATTAGGGTATGTGAGTTTTTTATTTATTTAAAAC
The DNA here is from genome assembly GCA_016617855.1 of Megalonaias nervosa. Taxonomy (NCBI): domain Eukaryota; kingdom Metazoa; phylum Mollusca; class Bivalvia; order Unionida; family Unionidae; genus Megalonaias; species Megalonaias nervosa. The sequence continues at coordinate 77,408 of JAECUM010002550.1, forward strand.
ATATGTATTTTAATGATTAGTTATTCAATGTACTAAGCACTTTAAGTACTGGGCTAAATGAATTCAATGCATAAATTAATTTCAGGATCTTTTTTTTTACATTTTTGTTTTTGCTTTTTATGTGGGGGGGGGTGAGTGCCAGGATCGGCAATGAAAAACAACAATGGTCAACCAACTGAAACACACAAATTCTTTTTGGCCTACGAGATTTAAAATGAACGCTAATGAAATTTGTCCAAAAGGGTTATTGTGATGCTTAAAGAGGTATATGAAACAATAAATTCATTACCTATTAATTTATCAGGGTTTATTATGGAAAGCCATAGGTACTTGATGGTGATTAAAGATTATTCCCCGATTTCCTACTGGCTACAATTAGTGGCTATTAAAACACTTATGCTTGGTTGGAAGGGTTTATCTTCAATATATCTTTTTGTCGTTAGTTTTTTGTATTTACCTTTGCATACATTTATCTGTAATTGGCCCATGAAAGCCACTATTATGCTAGTGTGTCATTGGACCCTGTTATATACATAGATATTATAGTTTCCCACCACCATCTGTTATATTATAACTAGATACTTCATATCTTTGATTTTTGTAATGGCATTTATACCCAGAATTTAAGCTTATAAGTGAATACTAATGCACAGCTATAGCTGGTGCCACATGAAACACAAGCTCCTTGCAGTAATTTAGACAACTATATCACCCACAACAGCATACTGCTGTTGTGCAGGTAGCTTTGATTCATTTCTCATTTGCCTGCATCAGCTATCCATAAATTTGCATGCAGTTATTTCTTTTTGTTTTTAATTCCAGATTTCATTTGAGACCTTTTCACTATTCTGGATAGATTTTCCTCTCTGTGTCAAAATGTAAATATTCATTGTTTTACATGTATTACTATTTTTGTTTGTCTCTGTTAATGTATTATATTGTCTCTCATGAGAAAGACTCTATTTAAGGTATAAAAAACTGTCATTTTATCTTTGCTATTTTGAAATATATATATATATATATATATATATATATATATATATATATATATATATATATATATATATATGTTAGTATATTATATGTATTGATAGTTTACATTATCATTTTATTATGTGTACATCTTCTTGTGAGTCCAGCATCTTTGAAAGCCTAGAGTATTTGTATAATGCTAATTCCATTTCAGTTCAAGCTTCTTGGCCACTTCCTGCAGCTTTTGGTGTTGTAGCCACATCAAGGTCATCTTGTGCAGCATAATTCATTGTTTTTCAGCATTGTTGCAAGGTAATTTTCCAGTAGTGATGAAATATTAATTTGCTATTTTGGTGCATTGATGATAACAAACAAATATCTAGTTAAGACCAATAATTTGTCATGTATCAGTATAATACTGGACAGACCTTGAAATTCAGTATCTTATGGAGAGTGCAGGTCTTTGAAATTTCTCTGATGAGCTGGGCATCTAAAGAGGTTGTTGGAATATGGTGCAGTGTTTGATCAATTTTGCCTCTTTTATTTTCCATTATTGGTCATGACTGGTGGTCACTGATCATCTTAGCTACGTGAAAATAAAAGAAGTGGGGAAGAACTTGTTGGTCTAGATTTCCATCATACACCCATATACCTCTCATCTTGTATCATGACTAAGATATGGGGATTTGTTAAACTAAGGAGACATTGGTAGTGTAATGTGCAACAAATATCCTGAAAGCTTGCTTAATAAGATCTATAAATATGCTTGGACATTTATCAAAATATAAAATACAGTATTTCTGTTAAAATTTATTGTTTGAAACAAGGTGTAAGAACTCTCACATAGTCGTAAGCAGATCATCAGATAAACTGCCAGGGAATGTGATTATGTGAGTCGCACAAACTTCACATGAATTCGCTCACTTGGAAACCAGTATATACTGTATATATATATATATATATATATATATATATATATATATATATTTTTTTTTATCAATGCCTTTATTTAATGTTTACATGTTCATTCTTCTTCTGCATATCTGGCTCACCACTCTGGTGGCCTAGTGGTTAGAGCATCTGCTTCGGATGGGGGAGGTCACGGGTTTGATCCCTGGCCGAGTCATACCAAAGACAAAAATGGTATTAACAGCTGCATTGCTTGGCGCTCTGCATTAAGAGGTTAGTGTTAGGACTGGTCCGCCTGGTGTCAGGATAATGTGACTGGGTGGGACATCATGCTACATGTCTGTGGCATGATGCCCCAGTGCTAGACATCAGTATAAATTGCAGTGCAGACATCGTAGCGATTTGACAGAAAAATTTTTAACGCTACGTCAAAAATCCAAATCACATGCACACACATGTCTAGAGTAGTATAGGAAACTGCCGGTTCTAAAACAGAAAATGACCTTAGTATCCAGTTGTATCAATTTTACTGTTATTTTACTATTCTAAAGCCTCTATCTTCAATTTTTTTCTGCCCCCACTAAAACAATTTATGTCAAAGACCACCCCATTTTACATTTTTTGCAGAGACCAGTAAAGAGTATAAATCTTATAAAACTATTAAAACTAACTAAAAAATATTACAACAAAAATTTAAGGGTTATTTTTCTGTTTTTAGTACCGGCACTTTCCTATACTACTATGAAACGACTACTGTAGATGATTCAAATACAAAATATTTCATACAACCTCAGTAAATTCTTCTACAGACGGGGGGTTCTGCTTTCTTATTTTACGCTGTGGAGATCTTGTTTTATAATAATACAAAACAGCACGCAGATTTCTACCACCACAACGGTAACATAGACTGGACTCACCTCGCATTCCAACACCACAACATAGACAGGGATTAGGTATTTTATAACCGATTTTTAATCTAGCACTATGAGAGGAACAGTATTCTCCATAACACGATTTATTACAAAATTCTGCAGATCCTTGTGGTAAATATTTACATTTGTACTGCCCTTTTTGAAATGGCATTAATATATTAATAATCTATATTTTTTTGTCTAATATATTAGTATTATTTTTAGGCAAAATATTTTAATTGAAGATAGATTTTTATCTAATATTATAATATAGAAATGTCAAATCGAACGCATCAAACACGTTCCGAGATAGCCAAAAAATTAATGAGTGAATATAAAACTATCTCTGGGAAAACTATAAAATATCCAAAATCCAACCACGATCTGCAATTACTCAAAGATGAAATCGAAAAACTAAAGACCGAACGATATAAAATGTGTTATTCACTAACCCTTGATGAACTAAGGGCCTACAAAGGTCTTGGCAGACCTCTAAAGATAGGCCGACATGAGAAAACCAAAAAGTTAATGGACGAATATAAACGACTGACAGGAAAAACAGTAAAATATCCAATAACAAATAAAGCCTATAAAAAATTAAAAGATGATCTAAAAATCCGGCCAAAATTAGCTATAGAACTAGTACAGTCCTCATTTGAGGGTTTTAATAAAATTTACAAAGTTCGTTTAAATAAGGAAGAAACAAGATCACTCGGTGAAATAATTAAAGATACTATTAAATTTATCCAACATGAAGACGGTACAGTAAAAATAATCACTAAAATCCACATTATATTAGAACGACCTATTAATCAGGAATTATCAGAACCGTATATAAAATCAGAACCAATTATTGTATTTCAAAATGCCGACATCAAAGATACTACTGCTAATATAATGCAAAATTTAAAAGAAGATTACTCACAATTACTCCAAGAGGAACCGGATTATGATATAGATGATCTCGTTGATAAAATAATCCAAAACTATGAAGTACAACTAGATGAGTTTACAGAAAAAGGATCTGGCTGGGTTTTCAGTAAAAATTTAGAGGTAGTATTCAAAGTCAGCAAATATGATCCTATGCGAGTTGGTAAATTTATAGAATTACCGGATAAGATTAAAAGGACTCATTCTTGTATTAATGTCATCAGCGAAGATAACAAATGTGTAATGTGGAGTATTCTAGCAGCATTATTTCCTGCAGATAATAATCCTCACCGAACTAGTAATTACCAACAGTATATTTCTAGATTAAATCTAACCGGAATTATCTTTCCAACAAAAAAAAAACAAATAGCTAAAATCGAGAATCAGAACCGCGAGTTAATCCCGCAAGGTATTAATGTTTTCGGTCTCGATGATACTCTTAAGATATTTCCACTGCGAATCTCACCTTATGCCGGCCCAGAAACAATTAATTTACTACTATATCAAAATCACTTTTCTTGTATCAAAAATTTCTCCAGATTGGTCAGCAGTCAGTATTCTACACATGATCATAAGACTCACTTTTGTTACAAATGTCTCCACGGATTCACGGCAGACCATCTACTACAACAACATCTGAAATACTGCATCTATAATCAGAAAACAACTTTACCAAAAGAATCTGACAAGTATCTGTCCTTCAATAATTATAAAAAGAAATTTACAATTCCATTTTCAATCGTATACGACTTTGAGTCTATATTACAGCCGATTGAACACATTAGTACAGCAGGATCTCGATTAACAATCCACACACATGAACATGTTTCGGCTGCTGTGGCATATAAAATTAATTGCTTAGTTGATCCAAGTTTATCCGAACCTGCTAGATTGTATCGACGAAAAACTATAAATGATGAAGATCCTGCAGTCTGGTTGTTGAAAAATCTTTTTATAGAATCTGCCAAACTTACTCAAAAACTTAATAAGATAACACCAATGGTCCCACTAACAACAGATCAGCAAAATGAATATAACAATGCCACAATCTGTCACATTTGTGAAAAGGAATTGTCGCTGACAGAGTCTCAAGATAAGGTCCGTGATCATTGTCATCTTACTGGACGTTATCGCGGGGCCGCACATAATTCCTGCAATTTGAGATTCCACACCAATAAATTTATACCGTGTATTGCGCACAACTTTCGAGGTTATGATGGACACTTTATTATACGGGCTCTAGGACATCCCGATATTGTGCGACTCTGCCGCGGTAAAACTATCGATTGTATTCCAACCAATGCCGAAAAAATAATGTCTTTGTCAGTGGGTTCACTAAGATTTATTGATAGTGCGCAATTTATGCCGGCGTCGTTAGATTCTCTTGCTAAAAACTGTGCCGAATTTCCATCACTATCATCTTACTTTGATGATACAACCAATCTCATGAAAGAGAAGGGCATATTTCCGTACGAGTATCTAGATGATTTTGAAAAATTAAATGAAACATCATTACCGGCCAAAGATAAATTTTACTCATCACTCAGCAACGAGAATATATCAGACAAAGATTACAATCATGCAATTACAGTTTGGAACAGGTTCAACTGTGAAACTATAGGTGATTATCTAGATATTTACTTGATACAAGATGTACTACTTCTTGATGATGTTTTTAGAAGTTTTAGATTAACTAGTATAAATAAATACGGTTTAGATCCTGCTTGGTATTTTTCATCACCAGGACTGTCTTGGGATGCCCTATATAAAATAACACAGGCAAAGATTGAATTGATTACTGATAAAAATGTTGATATGTACTTGTTCATGGAAAAAGCAATACGCGGTGGTATAAGTGTAATTAGCAAAAAACATGCCCTAGCCAATAACAAATACCTGAAAGATTACGATCCTGATAAAAAATCCTGTTACATTATCTATCTTGATAAAAATGCATTATATTCCTGGGCTATGTGCGAAGCAATGCCGACTCGATGTGTTGGTTGGACCGCGGTAGATAAATTTCTCAATTATACAGATAATTTTAAAGTCGATCTATCAAAGTCCAAATATACATTTTATATTGAAGTTGATGTAGAATATCCGCAAGAATTACATGACCTTCATAATGATTATCCCTTTTTACCAGAAAAATTAATTATACCGGATTGGTTATTATCACTAAGGCAGTTACAGAATCGCACTGGAAAACCATGTTCAATCGGAAAACTTGTACCAAATTTACTGCACAAAAAGAATTATATATGCCATTATCGAAATCTCAAACAGGCCGTCGATGCTGGATTAAAAGTGACTAAGATACATCGTGTGTTAATGATCGAACAATCACCGTGGATGGCAGACTATATTAAGTTCAATAACGATATGCGAACCAAAGCAACTACAGATTTTGAAAAGGACTTTTTCAAGTTGATGAATAATTCTGTGTTTGGTAAGACCATGGAAAACATACACAACCGAGTTGTTATTGAGGTGGTAAATGACCAAGCACGATTAGGGAAATTAACAGCATCAGAAAAATATGCCGGCACCGTACATATATCCAATAATGTGTGTATGGTCAAGAAGCACAAAACCAATCTAGCATTATATAAACCGATATTTGTTGGGGCAACAGTCTTAGAAACATCTAAGTGGCTGATGTACGATTTCCACTACGGTTTTGTCAAGAAAATCTGGCCTAATTCGAATCTGTTATTTACTGATACAGATTCTCTTGTTTATGAAATATTCACCGACGATGTGTATAAAGACATCTACGATCACAAAGACGAATTCGATCTATCTGATGTTGCAAAAGATAATCCGTTTCACGATCCTACTAACAAGAAGGTCATGGGTAAGATGAAAGACGAGTTCTGCTTCAAACCCGTAAAAGAGTTTATTGGATTACGATCGAAGATGTATGCAGTTCGTGTGGATGATGGTAAAGAATCTAAGAAAGCCAAAGGCGTAAAGAAATCTGCGGTAAAAACAAATATAAAATTCAATGATTATAAAAACGTCTTATTTAACAACAAAAAACATACTGCAGAGATGACCTCATTTAGATCTTACAATCATCAAATAAAAACTGACAGGGTTATCAAACAGGGTTTAACTAATTTCGATGATAAAAGGTGGTGTGAGGATGGTATAAACACACTTGCGTTGGGTCATTATCGGTCGTTGAAGAACAACAATAATATCTACATCGGTGAATGAACACATAATCGTGTAAGATCTAATTATTTAGAATAATAATATTAATAACATGCGGGGAAAAATAATAATATTTCCAGAAGATCTCTATTACGATTCTGCGATGAAAATTGCCAAGGACAACATTAATTCGATGGTCATGCGAAATGGACTCAAATATATTTATGTAACAGAGGAGATGCAAAACGGCTGCTCAAAACGATCTTTGGAACATTTAAATAATACACGAAGAAATACTGTTAAAGAACGTCTACAAAGAAAATTGGCCAGCAGAAAAATAAATAATATTTCCGCATAATTCACCTATTATTAAATTTTAATGTTATTTTACTTATAGATTATAATGTCAATATCAGTCAATGATTTATTGGCCTTGAATTTACTGAATAAACACCACTGTGTTGACTCTGCCAATGTTGACTCTGCCAATAACAATTATTTCAAAGACGTATTTGCCCAGGATATAAACGGCAACAGATATTATATACCACCGCGCGATTCTCAACTGACCTTTAAACTTGTCGACGACAAAATTGTGCCTTATATCGGTGCTACAAGTAATTTAACTGAATTTTCACTAACAAAAATTAATGAGGAATTTTCAAAAGAATTTGATAATCGATTTAACCTGATCAGCAAATCTGTTGGCAAAATAGAATCTTTGTATGTTGAAGAAGTATCTGCCGGCGAAGAAATATCTGCAGATGATCTTTCTAGATACTTCGTGGAGAAGTCCCGCGAACAGGGAATTATAGATAAGATCAAACGGAGATTTTATCAATTAATTTATTCTCCTAAGATAGTTAGAGGATTTAATTTATTAGTAAATTCTATACTTCAGCAATATCCGAAGATATAAATCTGAAATCATTTGCTGATTGTAGAAACTCATTTACAGATTTTGGAAATCTAGCAAATTTCAGATTTTTCACAGATAATAATATTAATAATATTTTTTTTGACACATTTCAGAAATCTAGCAAATTTCAGATTTTCCACAAATAATAATTTCTGATAGATTTCAGATTTCTGCAGATAATAATATTAATAATATTTTTGGCAGATTTCAGAAATCTAGCAAATTTCAGATTTTCCACAAATAATAATTTCTGACCGATTTCTACAATAAAATAATATTAATAATTTCTGACAGTTTTCAGATTTCTGCAGATAATAATATTAATAATATTTTTGGCAGATTTCAGAAATCTAGCAAATAATAATTTCTGACAGATTTCTACAATAATTTCAGATTTTTCATAGATTTCAGAAAATATAATAGATTTTCCGCAGAAAAAATAATAAAATAATAATATTTTTCAGAAAATCTAGTGAATTTCATGATCTATTCAGGTAATTATACCCGACGGATTTCAATTTCTGGTAGATTTCATGATGTAGTCAGGTAATTATACCCGACGGATTTCAATTTCTGGTAGATTTCATGATGTAGTCAGGTAATTAATACCCGACGGATTTCAATTTCTGGTAGATTTCATGATTTTATCGAGTAATTATACACGGCAGATTTCAATTTCTGATAGATTTTCACAGATTTCTACAATAATTTCAGATTTTTCATAGATTTCAGATTTTCCACAATAAAATAATAATAATAATTTCAGATTTTTCATAGATTTCTACAATAAAATAATAATATTTATAGATTTCAGATTTTCCACAGATTTCTACAGTAATAATAATTTTTATTGTCGATGTTGAATCACCACATACATTATATATTATTATGAAAATGTTGTGATTCAACAAACATATATACATATAGTCAGGGATAATGAAGACAGAGAGTCAAGACCTCAATTAGCAGATATTATCGGGACGAACTTTTATATTTTAATAATAACAATTGTTATTGTTGATGTTGAATCACCACATTTCATAATAATATATAATGTATGTTGTGTTTCGGCAAACATAAATATTTATGCAGAACAATTATTTTTTGACATATTGTATTTTGCCGAGGCCAATGTAAGTTTGTGATTGATTTTACTTAGATCAGATATTCTATTAATATTTGTCTTTTGTTCGGACTTCAGATTTTTTATTAATTTCTTCTGCTCGGAGAATCTGTTTTTATAATCAACTATAAACTTATTGTAACTATTTATTTTACTTTTCTGCTCATCAATAAGATCTTCAAGATCAGCATTTTTATTTTTATAATCGTCAATTTCATCTTCAAGGTCATCGATTTTACTTTTATAATCATCAATAACATCTTCAAGGTCGGTGATTTTATTTTTATAATCATCAATTTCATCTTGAAGGTCGGCGATTTTACTTTCTAGTTCAGAAATTGAATTCTGATCATCGCTGGCAACAGCGCGGCAACATTCTATTTCTGTCGAGGAGGGCTCCATAAGATCATCAACAATAATAGGTGTTAGATTATTATAAACATTTAATCTTTTCCAGATTTCATAAACTCTTGCCGTACTTATCCGATATTGTTTAGCAACTTGACGTGCATTTTGTTTATTTCTAAGGTCGGCAATTCTCTGTTCATCTGCGTCAGTTATTGTAACTATCTTCGGCATTATAATTAATAATAGATTTTTAGAACAAAAAAAACAAAACAGACAATTATTTTTGTTATTAGTAAAATATCTCGGCCCTTTTTATAGTTGATTACCCAAGAAATTACTTGTGGTAATAACCAAATAGTTAAACAACTATAAAAAGGGCAGAGATATTTTACCAATAACAAAAATAATTGTCTGTTTTGTTTTTTTTGTTCTAAAAATCTATTATTAATTATAATGCCGAAGATAGTTACAATAACTGACGCAGATGAACAGAGAATTGCCGACCTTAGAAATAAACAAAATGCACGTCAAGTTGCTAAACAATATCGGATAAGTACGGCAAGAGTTTATGAAATCTGGAAAAGATTAAATGTTTATAATAATCTAACACCTATTATTGTTGATGATCTTATGGAGCCCTCCTCGACAGAAATAGAATGTTGCCGCGCTGTTGCCAGCGATGATCAGAATTCAATTTCTGAACTAGAAAGTAAAATCGCCGACCTTCAAGATGAAATTGATGATTATAAAAATAAAATCACCGACCTTGAAGATGTTATTGATGATTATAAAAGTAAAATCGATGACCTTGAAGATGAAATTGACGATTATAAAAATAAAAATGCTGATCTTGAAGATCTTATTGATGAGCAGAAAAGTAAAATAAATAGTTACAATAAGTTTATAGTTGATTATAAAAACAGATTCTCCGAGCAGAAGAAATTAATAAAAAATCTGAAGTCCGAACAAAAGACAAATATTAATAGAATATCTGATCTAAGTAAAATCAATCACAAACTTACATTGGCCTCGGCAAAATACAATATGTCAAAAAATAATTGTTCTGCATAAATATTTATGTTTGCCGAAACACAACATACATTATATATTATTATGAAATGTGGTGATTCAACATCAACAATAATAATTGTTATTATTAAAATATAAAAGTTCGTCCCGATAATATCTGCTAATTGAGGTCTTGACTCTCTGTCTTCATTATCCCTGACTATATGTATATATGTTTGTTGAATCACAACATTTTCATAATAATATATAATGTATGTGGTGATTCAACATCGACAATAAAAATTATTATTACTGTAGAAATCTGTGGAAAATCTGAAATCTATAAATATTATTATTTTATTGTAGAAATCTATGAAAAATCTGAAATTATTATTATTATTTTATTGTGGAAAATCTGAAATCTATGAAAAATCTGAAATTATTGTAGAAATCTGTGAAAATCTATCAGAAATTGAAATCTGC